>JANAVB010024997.1:8576392-8698892 GCA_029216955.1 Iris pallida | reverse complement strand
AGCCGAGCACCAGCCACAGAACCGCGTGGATCGACAGGATTTTCCTTCGTGCGCCGGCGAGCACCGCACGCACTTTCTCCGCCACCGGCTCCGTGCCGCGCCGCCGAGTGTGCCGACCCACCGCACCTCCTCCGGAGTAGCTCCCTCCGCCGCACGCCAGCCTCCGTGAGCTCAGCCCGACCGCCGCCTCTTTCCAGCCGGAAAACCCTTCCCCGTCGCTCTCCGAAACCCCCTGTGAGTCTTCCCTCACTTTCCTCTTCCTCTCTCTCTCTCTCTTCTTCATCTTTTCCTCCCCCATCTCACGTTTCTCTCACTTTCGCTCCTCCTCAACTCTTCTCCTACTGCTGCTTCCTCTTTTATTTTTGTTTTTGCCTGGTCTTCTTGCTTTATTTGTGGTTCTGGTGTCCTCGAAAAAAAGGACATCAGATAATTTGGTTATAAGTTTTATTATTATTATTATTATTTATTATTATTAATAATAAGTTACACCAAGTATGTATATATGTATGTATGGATGTATGTATATATGTATACATGTTACTAGTATACCTATGTTTCTTCGTAATTATTTATTATTACTTTTATTATCATTACTAATAATATTATTAGTGTATTTGTTACTTAAATATTTATTTTTCTTATAAAAGATATGTAATATTTTGCAAAAATCTTATATTAGGAATTTAAGGTTATAAATATATTTTATTATATTGGGGCTTGGCCCTATAATTTTAAATTTTAATTCTAGTCTTAGATAATTTTTCTAGATTTCCCATATTTTTCTAAAAATATTTTTGAAATGAAATATAGTTTTCTACCTAATTTCTACTTTGACAAACTTAGAGTTTCCGCCTAAATGATTTTTTGATTTTCAAGTATTTGTCTAAAAACATATTTCGACTATTAAAATATAGTTTTCAAGTATTTTCCTAGAAATTATTTGGACTAAAAAAATAATAATATATAAAGTCAACTATTATAATATTTTCTAAAATTAGTAGAGGTACTTTTCTCTAGAAATTCTCTTCGAATTATCCCCATTGCTCCCGACTAATCGCGTGTACTATTTTCTCGTGACTTCTAATCCCCAACATACTAGCCTTGACAGTTGGACATAACAGGACTTGTTGGATCATTGCACCACACCAGGCGACACACCAGGCAAGACATGTAGCTGCCCTTCCCAGAAATTTGGAATATTTTCTATTATTAATTATTTTGTCAGAATGGTGATTTTAGACTTATCGATAATTATTTAGTTAATGTTACGGTAGATTTTTTTTAGCCATAGTGGAGTTTTGGAGTACAAGACAACTAGAAATCGTGGCACGGATAGTGCAATGACGTGCTTTGGCTAGTGTGTTATCCCTGATAGGGAAGGCCGAGCCATAGCGATGTCCTAACTAAGAAAACCAAGCCAAGTTACGACTTGACCCTTACCGATGGTTTATTTATTTATTATTTTTGTTATTAAATTGTAGGGAGATCGGTTATACCATTTTAGTCGGACCGGACCCGAACTGAGCCCAAGCCATATAGTCATGCGGCACGTCCAATGACATTCGTGTTGATAGAATTCGGTATGAGGGTGTTGTACTTCATTTTAGTGATATAATGAATATTTCTAAATATTCATAATGTCAATATGAAATATTATTATTAGTGGGTATTCGATAATGTTTGTATAAAATAGGTCCCGGTACATTCTGGGGATTTTTAGACTGTACACCACGGGTATACACTCTTATCGATTTATAAAATTTCATTATTGTTATTATTATTATTATTATTGTTATTATTAATATTAATATTATTGAGGTTACTATTATATAATATTATTTTAGTATTATTGGTATTCAGTGACTTCTTGTAGAATGAGACCTTGTGCATTACGAGATTATTAGACTGTGCAAAGGATATATATGCATTATTGATTTATTGCATTTCGTCATTATTATTATTATTTATTATTATTATTATTATTTTTATTATCGACATTATTGAGGTTATTATTATATAATAATATTTTATTATTGGTAATATATTTATTGTCAAATAAATGTTATATATTCATAGTTATATAAATAAGCCGTACACTAGAAACAAATGCTATGGGGGTTATTTAGGTTTTATCGAGATTATATATATAAGGATATATATATATCTATAGATACAATAGAATAATAGAATAATATAGAATAAGTTTTGTGTGTAAATATAGATATAATAGATTAGAGTTAGTTGTAAATTTAAAATTTGCCATTGGCCCTACAGGGACCCATATGCAAACAAGGTTAGTATAGGGACTTAGGTGGAAGTTTCCTATGTTTTCCAGCAGGTTGTAACCGAGCGGGTTCTCGGTTTTCAGCGTGTATATATACATATAATCGCGAAAGAGAGATGAGAAGAAATCGATGAAAACATAAACCTAAGGCCTCGCCACCCCCTCGGTTCATTCACGACCTTGGGGCAGCCACCCCGACGCCGGAGCGCCACCGGAGGAACGCCGGATGCCGGCCAAGGACGCGCACGCAGGTGCTGTCGCACAGCGGAGGTCGCGGTGTCCGACCTCCACTTCATGATGGATGTTCTCCCACGATGTGCGATCGTTTCCCAACCTATTTGCACAGGTTCGAACTCCATATAACCCTCTTCAATCCCTGTCATTTAGATTTCTTCAAAACGCATTGATTCGATTGCAAATCGAGTCCAAATTCCGAGAAAAACCTAGTTTTAAGATAACTCAAAACAGAACTTGAAGCAGTCCAAAACCCAACTTTGGAAGGCGATTTTCTGCCGACCTACTGACTATTTTTTAGATCCAATTAATATCAGTCATAGACAACATATACAAGATGGAAACCCAACTCATAGTTTTATTTTTCATGGGTTAAGTTGCGATTTATTCAGTTTCAAACTGTTGGAAAAAAAACTAGTTTCGAAAATATAGAAAATAGAAAAAATTCATCCATACGACGTGCGTCCCGCCAATTCGGGCGACGTGATCATGCACCGTAAGCATCGAAAGGTGCGTAACGGCTTCGTGGTGGTGTGGGCTTTGACGGAATTCAAATTGGTCGCGTGTGCGCGATGAATTTGATGCGTATCCGTCGAAATTCACCGTATCGTGCACTTTACAAATTTCTCAATTACTTGGTGCACGCTCATCAGATCGAGACAAAACTTGCGCCAGCAGGACCGTATCATTTTTCTGGTCATGTATGCCAAGTTTGGTCCGATTCTGAGACAGTTGATAAAATCACCGTTTTGCGGGCCCCACGGTTCCACTCAACGGGCGATTTTGTGCACGACCCGCCAGAATCCAACTCTGGACATACGGTTGGGTTTGTATCAAAAAACTGGATCCGTAGACATATACTTTAACGACTTTAGAGACCGTTGACTCTGGCACGCTTTTCGGTGCAAAGTGGGTCCAACGGCGGACATCGTTTTTGCCCGAAATTACCGTTTTTCCCCTGTGTCCAGAATTGGACTTAAGGATAGGCAATCCTAGCAAATTTGACTATTCTGAGATCATTGGTATTGTCTATTTTAGCATCCGGGGACTGTTGTACGGTTTTGTCTATTGTGGCACTTTGCGTAGTTCAGACTGTCGGTTTCACCAGCAGAGGACCACAGGCGAGTACAGTTTATTGTCTGCATTTCGATATTGATCTTTACTATATTTTATTGATTAGTCATTGGTTATGTGATTTTTATACTCTATTATAAATTGTTGAGTCAGGAATGAGAAGTACCAAGGATGTGTGATCCGACCGTAGACATTGTTTATTTTCTGCAAGTAGACCTCGTAGACATTGTTTATTTTTTGCAAGTAGACCTCGTAGACCGTGCGGTGTAGCACCCCAGACCGATCACATGTCAAAGGTACTTCTAACAGTTGGAGAAAGTATTTTGTGTCTATTTATTGTTGGTTTTCTGTATTTACTGTTTATTTTCAAAACTCATGATTGATGTCTAACCTTTGTTTTATAGTCATTTTCTTTATTTGAAATTGCATTCAGTGAATTGTGCTCGTTCCATTCCTGACTGGAAACCAACATTTTCAGGTTAGCCGTGGATTCACTTAGCTTGGGGAGTGACAGAAATATTTGCAGACAAAGGCCTAGAGACTAGCTAGAAATTCGAGTTATAGTCATTCAACATTTGTACAAGTTTATATTTTCTGCAAATGTAAAACTTGTGATCATTGTAAGTTAAATTAATTATGTGAATGAGCATTATTTGTGATTTTGATCTTCATGGCCGTGACAGCGTTCTACCGCCGACACTACGGCATAGGCTGGCTTGGACACATCTCGTATCCGTTTACAAAAACGGATGCGGGTCGTGACAAGACACCTTGTCTTTACTGTTTAGTTTCTTGCTCAATATCATGCATGTTTTATTTCTTTTAAGTTGTTCTTTCAAAACCATATGTAGTTGCAAATTATTATACTTTAGTTTTTTTTATGCATTTGGCCTAGAGTTAAGGGACCACCTTTGTTTATGCCGTATTTATTGGCCGACACCTGTGTGCCACGATGTCATGTGTCTCATATAGATTCGGACTTGCGTACCGACCGTACATCGGTGCGTACAGGACGAGCGTTAGGATATAACTGCTAATATAAATGCCTAGAAGACTTAGCGGTTATTAGAAATATCGTGGTGTGGATTCAGCACGAGTAGTGCATGGGGAGGGGGAAGACAATTATTAGGCGCAGGGGTTTCACACATTTACTTTTCTCTAGCTGCCACTTGTGACTCAGCCGAGAGCTAGTGAACCATGCATTTATTTACTTTTCTCTAGATGCCACTAGTGCCTCGGTTGAAACACAAATGTGTCGTGCATTTACTTTTCTCTAGCTGCCGTTAGTGACTCACCCAAGAGCTAGTGGCCGTGCATTTATTTTTCTCTAGATGCCCCTTAACTCTCACCCGAGTGCTAATGGACCGTGCGTTTACTTTTCTCTAGATGCCACTAGTGCCTTGGATGAAACGCTAACGCGCCATGTTTCTAGTCTCGGGAGCCCTTGTGTGGAACGTTATCTTCAAAATGTATTTTCATATAGAATGGTTAAGGACCTTTATTTGTGTAGCCACATATACTTTTCTGTTGAGCTTTATTTATTCAGTTATTAGCATGATATTATGTGTCTTGTTACGTCCCTTTGAGGACCTGGTTATCTCGCCAGGTGTGTGCTCTTGTCTTTTGCAGGTGATCTAGCCGTGGCCATAATCATCACTATTTCTCCGAGGATGATTGCACTTTGATCGTCTTCGCTTCACTCGCCAAAATCATTCTTTATATATCATGTACATCTTTTCTTTATTTGGTTGGTAGTGGATGTGTCTCCACCCAAAATATTGTATCGAGACTAATTCATTATCATTATATGATATCTTTTATTCATTTATTTTGTGTGTATGAGATTAGTTATGGTTCTACTGCATTTAACAGCTTACGTATATTTATTATACGGCTGGCATATTTACGTTCCTAGTCCTGGATATTTTGGGACTGGGGCGTTACATCTAATCTGCAATTAGTTACTCTACTTACATAATAGTATATTGATTGTACTATATAACTAATCAACTAGGTTCCTAGTTAAATATTGGTTAAGCCTGTAATTTATCAATTTATGGAATATGATGTCTAAAAACAAATATGGGGGCGTATGTGTAAGTATCTATTCTAATGCTACATGATGCTGTGGAAACTGATGCCATCATGATACCTTGGAAATAGAAACAAAGAATCTAGTCTTTTCTTAAATGAAATATTAATTAGTTGAGATTAATAAGAAGAGGGGGGATTAGATGCAGATAGAGAACATTAGAAGGGTGTAAATACAAAATACCACTTCAATAAAGTTGTGCTGGAAGAGGGAGAATTTCTTCTCTCCTTATGTAAAGTACTGCACTTAATTCCTCTCTCTATATATTTATAAATTAACTATTCTAATGGTTCACTATTAAAATAATATGAAAAGGAGGGTGGTTTATAGAAATTACCTATACTTTAGTATCAAAAGCCAAACTTCTTCTTGCTAGCAATCAATTCTCTTGCAAGTATACTTGATGGGTAAGCAGCTTCCAAGCTAAAGTATCTTTAGCAAGAAGAATATTGTCTAGCCCATATTTAACACAGCAGCTTGCTTATCATCGGCCATACGTTGCTTGTCCGAACTAAATATCCATGCTTACTACTCGCAAGGGGGTACGCGCATACACCGGGAAGAAGGGCGGTTGGCAAAGCAATAGCAGCATGGAGGCTTGAGAGGGATAGCGGCATCTCGACGAGGTGCCATACGAGCTATGACGAGAAATGCATCCAGGGCCGGTGTGGTAGTTGGGCTTGTAAGGGATCAAAGACGAGACATGGCAGAGTTGTGGTGCTGGTTCGGCCGGATGGTCTACACTGCAGACGTGGGTACACGTGGCATGCTCTGTTCTAGCCAGGCTCGCACATGGAGGCGAGCCGTAATAGCGTGTGAACGACGGCCGCTTTTCATGTTGGTGAGGTCAAACTTGGTGATGGCCATGGTGGTAGCGGTGCTTAGCATGGGGAACGATAAGAAGGAGGCAATGAAATAAAGTGATGGCTGCATTGAGTGTTAGGGTTTTTCCCGTATGATGTGTTTATATATACATGGGAAGTATTCGGCTAGCCCGGTTGGTCTTGGGCATAGGCCTAGTGAATTTTGGGAAAAAGATATGGGTCGACTCCTCTTGGGTCTATGTGTGAGTAAAGGTAGTAGTAAAACAAAAGGGCTCTAGAGATAAACAAGGTTATGCATTGGTCAGCTCGTGTTATAATTAGAATGTTAGATAATTTGGTTTATACCAAACATGCAGAATTATCTATTACCTATAAATGGTATAAAGCCTAAAAATATACCATTTTATAACTATACATATGGTCACAAGGCCATAGCATTTTATTATTTAGGTATTGGCTTAGGAAAACTTTGGTGTGGGCTTGGCTCACATTGGGTAGGGTTTTAGGCCCACCAAACATAACCGCTAACTAGTATATGGACTTTTAAGGTTGCTACCTATATATATTTAATAACTAAAATAAAATATTCTCAAGATTTTCGGGAAGAGGGGTTACAGGGAGTATCGGGTCCTGCTAGGACTCTGATGTGGAAGGTGGTGGAGGCATCTGGGTTGGTGGATTTGTGGAGTGGAGGAGTATGGTAGGTGGAGGTGGAGGTGCATCGGTCAACTGGTCAACCGACTGGATAGGAAGTGTGCCATTTTTAGGGGTGGCATACTGGGACGAGCGTGTGAGCACCATCTAATAAATAAAAGAACTTATAAGAACTCTTTAAAGAAAACAATCATAAACAACAAGAAAGTCTAGTTTATAATAATGAGTATATGCTGCGATGAGATTCCTATGTTGCAATCCTAGTAATCCTCTAGGTGTTCTAAATGTCATTCCTAGTGTTATCTAGTTACCTTAAGTTCCTAATTGCAGGCATGCTTGGTACAATGACGTAACCAAACAATTTAGTCAGGACCTGCATGGAACACGACTAAAAATATGTCACGATCCGCTACCCAAATTGTTGGGCCGTGCCGAGTCATGTCCAGCCTACGCTTGAGATAAAACGTAGTAAGCTGTTCTAAAGACTAACAAGATAAGATCAAGTGTGCTAACAGTTCTATATGTCATATTGAGTCAGAATATATCCCAAACACAAAATCATCTCGTATATAAGTATGTTCCGAATATATGATCAAAATATAAAACTGGATACATGTCCAGTCATAAAACACATAGTCTAAAACATGACTGCTAGTCCCGAAAAACTACACAAATTAGACGAGTTTTCCCGCAGGTACATCCTCGTAAGGTAAAGTCTGATCCTCGATGGCAACTCCATAATAGGAATCACATAGCAACTCCTCCTCGGTAAGTATACCTACAACGTTATCTTATCAGGACGGGAGCAAGTACTGATTCTAACAAACTAAAATATACGAGGCATGAAATAAACTGAATGTAATAAACAGGAATCATGGCATGTCTTGATTTATCCAGTTTTAGATATATTTCATCATGGCAATATAAGTTTGATTTAAAGTTTAAAACTGTAGCATGTACGTGATCGGTCAATAGGTAAATAGGATGTACAGTGGTACATATCAATTTTTTGAAGTGCACATATGTACACTTAACGGCATCGGTGTATATCCATACACAAATACGGGATCAGACATACGGCAAAGTTGCATATAGAATGTAACAGTGCACGGTAAATACATACGGAGAAGGGGGGCATGATCACGTACTCTACTAACAGTTTTCCCATAACCCGTTTTATAACATGTGGGTGATATGAGAACATTATAAAGCATGGTGGATACTGAGAGCAGTATAAAGTATGTGAAACATGGAGAAATATAACTTGCAGTTTAGGTATCAGTATTTAACATGGTTTTTACACAATTCATCATATGCAGTAAATAAAGTTTGTAGAGGTACTTACCTCTAGCAAAGCAAGGTAGTAAAGTAAATGTTATAGATGTCTGGTGTCCTGGCACTGTCACAAATATGAACTATCTCAGCTATCTAAGTTATAAACAAAGACTAACACTACCGGTGTGACACGACGCATTTGGATACTTAGCTAAGTGAAATTAGCATAAAAATCTAACGTGAGGTGATATGGTATCTAAACCAACCTCTAGGTCTTCTACTCTAAGGTAGGTCAACATTTTAAATACTAGAAATACAAAAAAAATCACAAGTCATGACTTAAAAACAATTATTAATTAATAATTCCAACTGTGCACTTCACTCTAGCAATTATTAAAATAGTTATATTACTCTAACAATTACAAAACAAAGCTTTAAACTCAACCTTGTTAATTAAATAAATTTATACTAATTTTTTCGGAATTTAAAAACCCTCATAGATATTTATTAAAAATCAGTAAACATAAGTATCCTGAAAATGAGTTCTATTTTCCTATTTTTATAAAATGCCAAAAGATAATTACTAAATCCTGGAAAAACTATATTAAATTAGCTAAATTAACATAGTATTTAAATACAATTTTTCCCGTATTTCTACAGTAGGTAAAATATATATATAAATTCAAATACAACAAGTTATAATTTCTGAAAAATAAATAATTAATTATTTACTATTTTATCCACGTATACAAAATTGAACCGAAGTCCAGATTCGGGACCCAAAGCCATGAATGAAGTCCGATATGACTTGTACAGGCCTTGAATGTATTTAGGCTCACTAAAGTCCACAGAACCCATGCTAGGTCTGGACTCAAATGGCCGTAACCAATCGAAGTACGAAAATACATATATTTAAAATATATATATAAATGAATATTAAAGTATTTCAATAATATATATATATATATATATATATATATATATATTTATAGGTAGTGAAATATATATGTCATAGAATTAAATAATAAAATAACTTGTAAATTTATACATAATAACATTTAGCACAAAATTATATTTGAAATATATACATATATAACAAATATATTTATATATATATAAATATATAGATATTTATATATACATAACAAACATATTTATATATATATATATATATATATATATATATATATATATATATATATATATATATATATATATATATATATATATATATATATATATATAAATACATATATACATATATATAAATACATATATATATATATATATATATATACATATATGTATATATATATGTATATAAAATATATAGTATATATATATATATTTTGTATATATATGGATATAAAATATATATATATATATATATATATATATATATATATATATATATATATATATATATATATATATATATATATATATATATATATATATATATATATAATTAAATACAGCCCAAACCTATTGGGCCCAAACCCATACCCATTATGCACAGTAAACCATTAAACTAAAACCCATTACTGTGCGGGTTTAACCCGTGAACATAGATTTAAACCCGATAACCCATTATGATTTAACCAGTGTCCTGACAGTTAGGGACACGAGCATAGAACCCGACATCGAGTCATGTGTCTGCGGCTAGCACGACACGTACGACACGAATTTCTCGTGTCCGAGTCCACCACTAAACTCATCGACACGAATCGACCCACATATGTGAAAACGAGACACGGGGGTGAAGTAGACACGAAAATACACGTACGTGTCCGACGCGAGGGAGTTGTCGGGGGTGCTATACGGCGAAGGAGGCGTCGTGGTCGGCGGCGAAGGGTGGCGCTGGGTTCGTCTCGTTGCGGCGAACGAGATGGTGGTGGTCGATTGGGACGGTGACGGCTGGAATGGCGGCGACAGCACAGCGTTGAACTCCGACGAGCTCGTCGGAGAAGAAGGGGGCTATGGCGGTGGCTAGGGTGGTCGAAGCGGTGAATAGGGTTAGGGTTTTGGGTCGGGGGCCTATTAATAGGGTCGGGTTGGTCTTAGATTAGGGTTTCGATTAGGTTTTATAGTTAGATTTAGGAATTAGGGTTAGGATTTTGGCCTGGGTCAGCGTATTAGTCGGGGACGAAGGCGGTGGTCAAAGGGTCTTTTGAAGAAACCCCCCCTCCCCCGAATATTCGATTTTATACAAAACCCCCACCGCCCTGATTAAGTACAAAATATAATTTGCATAAACCCCCCACCGGCTCTGCTCTCTGCAAATAAAATTTGCACAGACAATACAAATATTGCATACTGGCTTAAACTATTTAAAATAATTGCAAAATGCATTTAAAATACATCTCAAAAAGTCATAACATGAAAGAAATGTAATCATGCTAGCGAATAAAATACAGGATCTGAAGAAATAGCATAAAGTAAAAGAGAGACTGTAAGTAAATATCTATGATATATATAAAGAGAGACAGTGCTAGTGATTTAGAGTACAGATGAACATATGAATGGCTTAGGACTGATTCATGACTACACTAAGAGTGATTCATGACTACACTACTTTGGATATTTATTCACATGACCATTCATACTCCCCCGTACCCCAATCAATACACAAGGATCCATTCAAGCTACGTTAAGATTCATGACTATACTATGTTGCCCAAAAAGGTTGATTCATGAATTGATTCGTGAAGGCTCGGTGATCATGAGGGTACATGAGTCACTAGCTGATTTCCGAAGATTCATGATGATAGAAGCATATGATACGTGATGTAAGTGAAACACACATGACAAAAGTATCTGATGCTCCCGAGAGGGATAACATCTCATGAAGGGATCCATATAGTACCAATCCGTGTTACCAACGTGTCAGCATCAAGTAAGATAGTCTAAAGCAGGAAATATAATCCTAAACATGATATAAAATGATCAGAGAATGTACTCGCCTGATATCTGAATGTCCAAGGTAAAGATACTGTCCGAGGAGAGGTGTCTGGCTCCTAATTAGAACAGCACAAGTCACAACATGTCCAGAAGGGTAATATAAAGCACTATAATGCATTCTACATGAATCTCGGTCAAACTAGGCCAAAGTCAACCCTTGCTCAACTCTGGTCAACTGCACTAGTCAAACTAGGTCATGTCCTAACCCAGCAAGTCTTACTAGGCCTAACCAAGACTATCCTAGCAAGCACAAATCAATACAAGGCTATACAAGCCAACATACACCCAACTCTATATAGCATGCAATTATTCAATACTCAAATAGGCAAGAATTCACATTGGATATACACTAGGTAATCTATTACTTTAAGCTATATATGTCTACACATATATACACATGCATATATTGGTATTCAACATTAGGTCTATAATCATGGCATTTCAAATAGTTATATAAACTTATATATTACAACACAATATGCTAACATATATATAATATACATACATAGCTAAGTTAACTATATTCATAAATACTTATTTAAGAGGCTATGTGTGTGTAGGTGAACATGGCAAAGGGACAAGTGAGGGTTAAATGGGCATACATAGTGTATATATATCAAAGAGTGTCAAAGTGTAAGTGAACAAAGTGTCAAGTGTGATAGTGTCAACATAGTGTAAGGGGTACATGAGGTAATATAGGATTTGTGTTAACATAGAATATTACATCTCATTAACTCGTATATTGCATACATTACATCTATTATTATATTACATTCATGCATGCATTCATTCATCATTCATTTATTCTCTTGCACTACTATATGCACCATACATTACATACTATGGAACCTACATATTCATTACAAGCCATACTTATACATGCTTACATTAGATAGGATACTTACACCTCATACATCATTTATTTAACCATTTACTCATGCTTGCATTCTCTATTTAATTACATAATGTATATACATTAACATGGGTTAAAATCGAATAGAATATTATATTACACACAAGGGTGCACAAAATGCATATGCCGAATAGTAACTCATACTAATAATCAATACTGTACCATCTCAACATGAATTAAAATCTAGGATTAAAGTATGTTATAGATCTATGTGTTAGCTTTCCGAAACTTCAAACGGATCGCGTTTTCGTTTCCGGAAACTCCCGGAATCGCGAAAACACCGAGAACGCATTTGTCTTTCGTACAGCTGACACTCAAATAATTCTCCAGAAAGTTATAGAAAGAATTAGGCCTATTAATACATGTTTTTGGAAAGCTAACTTCAATACGCTTCTTTAAAAAAAAAACGGGAGATTAAACCGAGCTTTGAGCTAGAAGTTATGACATTTCTAAGTTAGGGCTGAAATTAAAAACGTGGATAAAATCATGACGGATTTGGGTAGTTTGAGACAAAAGAACACAAGTATATAACATAATATATCAAGAACTCACTCTCTACACTAATATATATATGAGACACTATAGAACACATCTTCAATACAAAAATATGAGATTAAACATGTAATAATTCATTCATACATAACAACAACACATAGTGTGTCCAAATTTGGGATTTTTCCACATGGACACAACCACAACACAAATGACACTCCTATGACCTCCAAATAGACGCAAAATGGATACAAATGGAGATACAACCATGGGGGTCATTTCTATGGGTTCAAAATAGACCTATATGCATGAGGAAATGAAAAGGAGAAGGGATTTATACCTTCCGGTAGATCGAATCGAAGAAAAACCTTCCCGGAGCGACACCGACACGTAGAGATTTCAAAAGGACACGAACGAGCTTCGAATCCTCCCAAACTTGGGTAGCTTCCTCCTTGGCTAGAATGGAGAAGGAAAGAAGAAGATTTGGTGACAAAATGGAAGGATTTGGTGGAGAAATTGCTAGGGATTGCTCTCTAGAAATTTGGGGAAGAACAAGAGAGAGAGTGTGGATGAGAATAATGAAATAAACTTGAGCCTATCCTCTTCCAAAGTGGCTGGCCATATGGGGCTATTTGTCCTATTATGGTAAGGTCCAAAATGCCCCCACTAACCTATTCTATGAGTATTAGAAAATGGCTAATTGGTTGGGGCTAAATTAGTCATTCTAAAGTCTCTAATCACACTAACCTTATCCATAATAATTAGTCTAACCTCTAACTAAAATATTTCTATCATGTGGACTAAAATTAATATCATGTGGGCCATGTCTAACTAGTGTGTGGGTTCTACTAGAGTCAAACTACCCCCGGGTCCCCGTTTCAAGGCGGATTGAGTTGAAATTCGAACCCGACTCAAATAACCCCAAAACAATATCATAAATAATAAAATAATATTAAAATAATTCAAGGAGGTCAAATACAAAAATATCCTTAGGCCAAAAATGACATTAAAATATCATAATCATATGGTTAGGCTCTAGGTCAAACAGTCTCTAGGGTTTCACTAGCAAAACGTCAAAACCACAAGTTATTGATTTAAATAATTTTAAAATGATTTAAAATCACTAAAAATCATATCATGAATTAAATATCATTATTAAAATAATTATAAACACAAAATTTCAAAATTATCCTCATTGGAAAACTGGGTGCTACAACTCTACCCACCTTAGAAAAATTTCGTCCTCGAAATTTAAGATCGATAGTACTCCTTCTAGAGCCTCTAACCTACCCAATATCTAAGGTAACACTTCCTAACACTAGAATAATAAACGGACATCTAAAAAGTGTCAATCTAGGAATACCTCTAATACTGCTCTGCTGTACGGCGGTAATGGAACTTCAATAAAATATGGACTGGAACCTATATCCAAGGGACTGGACCTATTTTAAAGTGGTCTTAACTAAGGATGAAAAGGAACTGATCATAGGCTATAGGTATGCTCAAACTATTATCTTCCTATTAACCATCTATTAATACATTCTATTACCATAGGAACGATGCTTTACTAAGACATATAGGCCCCTATCTCTCATAACACATTTATACTCACCAAAAGACTAGTACATCCTATCAAGGCTGATACTATAATCTCTCATAAATCTCCTAAGCTACATGTTTATAAACACACATCCCCACATCAAGGACTAACCTATATATATCTACAACTGATACTAATGGGGAGACGTCCCTATTTTCCAACAATCAAGGTCTAAAAATATTTATCTAAATCATGCAATTTGAAGGAATAGTATACAAGGTCAGGGCATACCGTAGCAGTTGGAAGTCTCACCTAGGTACACTAATCATTCTAGGTCAAACAGTACTATGGTATCAACACAAACAATCTAGGGTGTCCTAATTGGGAAGGTAAGGGAACAACAATCATCAAGGTTGTAGGGCTGTCTACCATCCTATATAAAAATTGGTCATTAACAAGCAACTAAGAAATTATTAAAAGGTTACTATTCCATAAAATGGCAAAAATTGAAAATTTAGGCACAACAAATCACAAATAGATTTTTGTCTTGACACGATCTAAGTTGATCAATTTCGGGATAAAACGAGATTTGGGCAAGAAGGAAAATCAATGAAATCAAAGTATGAGCACGAGCATCCAATGATGGAGGTTCAGGTCATGATTAAATTTAATTCGACTGAGTACGAATACGAGGTTCATAGGCGATGAAAAGATTTCAAGGAGAATTGTCAAGGCTGTCGCGAATGAGACTCTAGGGTCAAGTTTAACTATGTCTCCATTCTCGTAGATTGATACATGAAAAAGCGAACCAAAGTACAATAGGTTGATCAGACCATCATGTACCGGTTCTGATTAGACAATATGTTAGTGGGTGGCCACCCAATAAAATATGTCATGACCAAGCTCGAAAATAGATAAGCTTGCAAAACTAAGGCTAATTTAGCAGCACAAGATATAAGGGTGGTAATAATGAAAGGAATTACATAGTCCAAGTTTCTTAACCAACGGATCAAGTAATCAGATAAGGTACAAGGTTAAGCATCTAAGGAAACAAGCAGAACACCATCACATGTCGGGTCGAAAGAATTGAGTTAAGGCTGGATTTCTAATTGAAATAAGAAGAAATTTAGTATAATGGTAGAGGTTATAGTTTAGCCAGTTGACCAGAAAATCATATCAAGAAAATAGAGTACAAAAAGATGGGTTTTTAGTGGAACATGATATACCTACACGAAGGTGAGCTCGTCTAGGTCTTGCATATAAGATTTGTTGGAGGGTAACAGCTAGTATTACATTCCGAATATCAAAGTCAGGATAAGGAACATCAAGGATCTCAATAAGAAAGTGGGAGTTCAAGAGGTGGTAATTAATGCACAAAAATAATGAAGATCGAGTTAGTCATCTGCTTCTGATAAGTTCATCTGGTCATAACTTGCCAATCATATCTTTACCTCACCAATCTCCATATGAAAATTTAACCTTTACTTAAACCCTTACCATGACTACCGTAGGCAATTCCCAATTTCCAAACATCACTCTTGAAGCACAGCCCTCACATTTAGGAATCAACATTAATCATTTATTTAAATTTCCAAGTTCTTTCACCTTGTCTTAAATTTGACCCAAAACCTCTAAATCCCATTTACGAATTCCTTGAACTTGTTCAAATTGTTCTCCTCGTATCATTTAATTTAAATCTCTAGGCCTTACAAAACTTATCTTTCATCATAAAATCAACTTCCGTATTTTCTTCGACATACACCCTTAATATTATTCTCCTAAAAATATTTCACAACAATCTCTAAACTTTCATAACTTTGTGCTCTCTCTATCACTAGTCATTTCCTCGCGCGCAACATCTTGTTTAATATCCTTATTAAACACAATTAACTTCTCTTTTTCATTACTAACCTTCTACATAACCTCAGAGTAAAAGTTTTTCCCAGAATCAATAACCAAGATTTTCTAGTTCTCAAAACTAGGTTGACCTCTGATATCCTAATTAGTTTTGAATACACCTATAAACTATCTTATAACCCCAGAATTTCTCTAAATGTAATTGTTTCCAGATTGGCAGTATACATCTCTTTATTCTATTCGAGACCTTTACCACATTTCTATCTCAAGTTTTCATATGGAACACTCCACATTTGATTTCCTTTAGATCATCATAAAATAACCAGTTACGTCTTCTCTGAGCTACATAATTTACGTCACTTCCTTAGCCTTCCCCATACAAAAGATACGAAGATTCAAGGGTTTCGAAGTACATTTGGTAGGGATGACAAGATATGGATAATTAATGTAATGAGACAGAGTTTAAGATAAGAGGTAAATAAGAATACAAGGGAATAATAGCGAGAAAGAATAAAAAAGATATGTTCCTTCTCATCGGTTCAAATGAGAGGAACCCATCAAGCTTAAATTCAATAGCAAGGAATGAGGGTAAATCCAAACATGAGTAAAAGGAATTCCAATTGAAGTTCAAAATGAGTTTCTCAGGGGTCGTCCCAGAAATCTCTCAAAGAATCCTAAGTGTGATTGAGTACCTTGGATTTGAAAATATTAATCTAAATACAAAATTAAATCAACAACTACAAAATTTTATCAAAATCATCAACTAAAACCAGGATTCAAAGTTCTACAATGAATCCACAAAATCAAATTCAAATCAAGGAAAAAGGTGAATCAAAACAAGGAAAAGGAGTTTAAATCGGAATTCAAAATAAGATTCTCAAGGGTCCTCCCAGAAATCTCTCAAGGAATCCTAACAGTGATTGAGTATCCTCTCATCCTAACACCTTAATTTATATATCCTATAGCAGGCTCGTAGTAGTACAACTAAGTCGTTACGCACTAATGCGAATCTCGACCTGCATGGGCCACCACTAAAAACGTGTCACGACCCGCACCCTAAAGTTAGGGCACGAGAACGTAACAACGCCCAGCCTACGCCACAGTGTCGGCGGGTAGAACGCTGTCCTAGGTTTCAATGCATCTAACAGTATAAGACTAAACAGTTTATACTCCCCGAATGGGGGTGACATAGCAGAATGTAAACGCAATCACATCTAAGGTAGAGCATAAAGGAAGATAGATAAAAGATGAAATCGAAAAGAGATACAACAGATAGAAGTCTAAGTGTCTAAGATATAAACCCAGAATACATCTCAAAACTCAAATACAGTAATCCATAAATACAACTCAAGACGACTGAAAATAAACTATGAATAAACCCTAGCTATCTATACAACCTCTACTGTCTCCTCTAGGCTTGCAGGCAACCTCCAGACTATCTGTAAAATTTATCAACAGGTCCAGTCAGGACTGGAGCGAGCACAATACATCTCAACAAGTCATAACAGGAAAGGAAATGTAATCATGCTAGAGAATAAAATACAGGATCTGAAGAAATAGCATAATATAAAAGAGAGACTGTAAGTAAATATCTATGATATACATAAAGAGAGACAGTGCTAGTGATTTAGAGTACAGATGAACATGTGAATGGCTTAGGACTGATTCATGACTATACTAAGAGTGATTCATGACTACACTACTTTGGATATTTATTCACATGACCATTCATACTCCCCCGTACCCCAATCAATACACAAGGATCCATTCAAGCTACGTTAAGATTCATGACTATACTACGTTGCCCATAAAGGGTGATTCATGAATTGATTCGTGAAGGCTCGGTGATCATGAGGGTACATGAGTCACTAGCTGATTCCCGAAGATTCATGATGATGGAAGCATATGATACGTGATGTAAGTGAAACACACATGACAAAAGTATCTGATGCTCCCGAGAGGGATAACATCTCATGAAGGGATCCATATAGTACCAATCCGTGTTACCAACGTGTCAGCATCAAGTAAGATAGTCTAAAGCAGGAAATATAATCCTAAACATGATATAAAATGATCAGAGAATGTACTCGCCTGATATCTGAATGTCCAAGGTAAAGATACTGTCCGAGGAGAGGTGTCTGGCTCCTAATTAGAACAGCACAAGTCACAACATGTCCAGAAGGGTAATATAAAGCACTACAATGCATTCTACTTGAATCTAGGTCAAACTAGGCCAAAGTCAACCCTCGCTCAACTCTGGTCAACTGCACTAGTCAAACTAGGTCATGTCCTAACCCAGCAAGTCTTACTAGGCTTAACCAAGACTATCCTAGCAAGCATACATCAATACAAGGCTATACAAGCCAACATACACCCAACTCTATATAGCATGCAATTATTCAATACTCAAATAGGCAAGAATTCACATTGGATATACACTAGGTAATCTATTACTTTAAGCTATATATGTCTACACATATATACACATGCATATATTGGTATTCAACATTAGGTCTATAATCATGGCATTTCAAATGGTTATATAAACTTATATATTACAACACAATATGCTAACATATATATAATATACATACATAGCTAAGTTAACTATATTCATAAATACTTATTTAAGAGGCTATATGTGTGTAGGTAAACATGGCAAAGGGACAAGTGAGGGTTAAATGGGCATACATAGTGTATACATATCAAAGAGTGTCAAAGTGTAAGTGAACAAAGTGTCAAGTGTGATAGTGTCAACATAGTGTAAGGGGTACATGAGGTAATATAGGATTTGTGTTAACATAGAATATTACATCTCATTAACTCGTATATTGCATACATTACATCTATTATTATATTACATTCATGCATGCATTCATTCATCATTCATTTATTCTCTTGCACTACTATATGCACCATACATTACATACTATGGAACCTACATATTCATTACAAGCCATACTTATACATGCTTACATTAGATAGGATACTTACACCTCATACATCATTTATTTAACCATTTACTCATGCTTGCATTCTCTATTTAATTACATAATGTATATACATTAACATGGGTTAAAATCGAATAGAATATTATATTACACACAAGGGTGCACAAAATGCATATGTCGAATAGTAACTCATACTAATAATCAATACTGTACCATCTCAACATGAATTAAAATCTAGGATTAAAGTATGTTATAGATCTATGTGTTAGCTTTCCGAAACTTCAAACGGATCGCGTTTTCGTTTCTGAAAACTCCCGAAATCGCGAAAACACCGAGAACGCATTTGTCTTTCGTACAGCTGACACTCAAATAATTCTCCAGAAAGTTACAGAAAGAATTAGGCCTATTAATACATGTTTTTGGAAAGCTAACTTCAATACGCTTCTTTTAAAAAAAACGAAAGATTAAATCGAGCTTTGAGCTAGAAGTTATGACATTTCTAAGTTAGGACTGAAATTAAAAACGTGGATAAAAATCATGACGGATTTGGGTAGTTTGAGACAAAAGAACACAAGTATATAACATAATATATCAAGAACTCACTCTCTACACTAATATATATATATAAGACACTATAGAACACATCTTCAATACAAAAATATGAGATTAAACATGTAATAATTCATTCATACATAACAACAACACATAGTGTGTCCAAATTTGGGATTTTCCCACATGGACACAACCACAACACAAATGACACTCCTATGACCTCCAAATAGACACAAAATGGATACAAATGGAGATACAACCATGGGGTTCATTTCTATGGGTTCAAAATAGACCTATATGCATGAGGAAATGAAAAGGAGAAGGGATTTATACCTCCCGGTAGATCGAATCGAAGAAAAACCTTCCCGGAGCGACACCGACACGTAGAGATTCCAAAAGGACACGAACGAGCTCCGAATCCTTCCAAACTTGGGTAGCTTCCTCCTTGGCTAGAATGGAGAAGGAAAGAAGAAGATTTGGTGACAAAATGGAAGGATTTGGTGGAGAAATTGCTAGGAATTGCTCTCTAGGAATTTGGGGAAGAACAAGAGAGAGAGTGTGGATGAGAATAATGAAATAAACTTGAGCCTATCCTCTTCCAAAGTGGCTGGCCATATGGGGCTATTTGTCCTATTATGGTAAGGTCCAAAATGCCCCCACTAACCTATTCTATGAGTATTAGAAAAAGGGCTAATTGGTTGGGGCTAAATTAGTCATTCTAAAGTCTCTAATCACACTAACCTTATCCATAATAATTAGTCTAACCTCTAACTAAAATATTTCTATCATGTGGACTAAAATTAATATCATGTGGGCCATGTCTAACTAGTGTGTGGGTTCCACTAGAGTCAAACTACCCCCGGGTCCCCGTTTCAAGTCGGATTGAGTTGAAATTCGAACCCGACTCAAATAACCCCAAAACAATATCATAAATAATAAAATAATATCAAAATAATTCAAGGAGGTCAAATGCAAAAAATATCCTTAGGCCAAAAATGACATTAAAATATCATAATCATATGGTTAGGCTCTAGGTCAAACAGTCTCTAGGGTTTCACTAGCAAAACGTCAAAACCACAAGTTATTGATTTAAATAATTTTAAAATGATTTAAAATCACTAAAAATCATATCATGAATTAAATATTATTATTAAAATAATTATAAACACGAAATTTCAAAATTACTCATTTGGGAAACTGGGTGCTACACAAATCCATATCCATACTTAGTGTAATGCATCAAACAATTAACATACCACGTCAATGTTACTGACCATTTACCATGACTGTGCTGGAAGGTACATATATATTAACATTTAATACGAATGATCACTTTGCACGCAGAGTCACACCTCAGTACACACATTAGATAGCACCGTGGTGCATACTAATATTGTATCTCAATTCACCCATAGAACCATCACACACACATAGATAGTCAGGTCAAGAATGAAGGTCAAGCCACAAGATGGAAGAGAAACTAGAAGGCACTGCGCACTTAGGGTATGAAGCACAGACAAGTCATTAAGTGACACAAACGGTGCATGGGCAAAAGGCGCATGGCGCAAGTTGCAAGGTGCAAGGTGCAAAAGATGCAAGGTGCAAAGGGTGCAAGGTGCACAAAGGGCAAGTTGTAAGGTGCAAAATATGTAAGGTGCAAGGTATAGAAGGTGCAAGGTGCACGCAGACCAAAGGGTGCGCGAGGTATCGTCCCTACCAGCAAGCTTTTGGCTATAGAGTTTTAGAAACTTCCAATATCCATAACTTCGGCTATAAGACTCGGAATTGGACAAAATATACTACTAAAATACAGCAATTTGGCGACGGTAAATTAGCGACGGCTCCTATCCGTCGCTAATAGCGACGGACTAGCGACTAACTTGTGACGGACTACCGTCAGAAAGCAATGAATAATTTTTTTATTTTTTGTGTAAAAATTAGTCGCACTTTCGTCGCTAATTTGACAAAAAGTTAGCGACGGACTGAAGTCCATCGCTGATATGTCACATAATTTGGCGGCAAAATACTGAAAAAATGGCGCGGACTATTAGCGACGGACTGTCGACTAACATTTCTGTCGGTAATCTACTGGGTATTTAGCGACGGATATATCCGTCGCCAGTCCGTCGCTAAATACTGTACCCTAACTTAAATTGAACTCTCTCTCTTCTCCCTCTCTCCCTTCGGCGATTTCTCTTCCTCCGGCGATTTCTCTCCCTCCGTCGATCGCTCTCCCTCCGTCGATCTCGCCGGTAAGCTCTCTCTGTCTTTCTTTCCCTCTTTCTCTCTCTATTTTAGGGTTTCGAGGGTTGGCGGTCGGCTTTCGTCGGTGCCGGGGGGAGGGGGGTCGGGAAGGAGGGGTCGGGGGGTGGGAAGGGGGGTCGGGGAGGGGGTGCTGTCGGGGAGGGGGTGGTGGGGTGGGTGCTGTCGGGGAGGGGGTCGGAGGGTGGGGGAGGGGTGGGTGGGGTAGGAAGGGGGGTCAGGGAGGGGGTGCTGTCGGGGAGGTGGTGGTGGGTGGGGGAGGGGGTAGGGGGTGGGTGCTGTCGGAGAGGGGGTCGGGGTGGGTGGGGGTGGGTGCTGTCGGAGAGGGGGTGGTGGGTTGGGAAGGGGGGGATGGGGGGTGGGTGCTGTCGGGGATGTAATGCCTGTGGTTCGTATTACGTATTTCTGGAATACGTGTACGTATTTATTCTTGTATTGCATGATTTCCTGACTTGGCATTTCCTTCTTGGCTTGGTCTATTCCTGGTTCGGGTTGGTTGGTTCGGCCTGGCTTGGTTTTGCTTGGGTTCATGATGAACCCTTGGATGAACCCCCTACCTACCACCACCATTTGTATTTATTAGCCCATTCTTTTCTCTCTCTTCATTAATCTCATCTTCTTCTTCCTCATTTACTTCTTACCTACCAGGAGAGTGAGAGAAAAGAGAGGCTTAGGCAAGTGCAACTTGCTTCATGGAGGAACTCTGATTTTATTGCTCCATTCTCTTCTTTACTACATTATAAAACACTTTAGTACTTGGCTTTTCTAATTTCTATGGCTAGATTCTTGTAGATCTAAGTTTGCATTATTTTCGGATTTTTTGGGTTTTGATCTACTAAATCTTGTTATTTTCAAGTTTTGATGGTTCCATGTTATAGAGAATCTCGTTCTACCCCATTTTGACCTATGGAGTTCGGATTTAGGCTCCGGATGATGGAGTTATGGAGCTTGAGGACTTGGCTCTCATGGTGTTCTTCTTCTCTGAAATTTTGGAGAAGATGAACAGTGCTTGACTTGACCGCATGAATATTCATGCGGCAAGTGTTCTCTTCAGCCGCATGGCTGGAAGTACTTGAGCCGCATGAGGGCCGAACTCATCTGGCCGCATACTTGCTCAATTCTCAGCCGCATAAGTTTCGAACTCTGTAGCCGCATGCGCCATTCCCGCTGGCCGCATGAGACTTGCTTGACCCAGCCGTATGAGGACTTCACCCTGAGCCGCATGAACTCAACACTCGCGAGCCGCATATGCACACTTGCTCCTAGCCGCATAGGCGTTGCACCCCGCAGCCGCATGAGTACTCTTCCCTTCTGAGCCGCATATGGTTCCCTTCTCCCGCAGCCGCATGGGTTGCTTCTTCTCGAGCCGCATATGCACACTCCCCCCCGGCCGCATGTACCTGATTGGCCAGCTAGCCGCATAAGACCCATTCCCCCAGCCGCATGAGTTTCCTATCTTCCTGACCGCATGCGTCCCCTTGTCTTAGCCGTATGGGATCCAGTGACCCTGGCCGCATGCGCTCTCCTAATTGGGCTGCATGAGTCTACCCTTTCCTGACCGCATATGACTTAGCCGCATGACTCTTCTGTAGCCCTGAATATGGATATTTTATTAGATATTTTACGCCCATTTTATATCCTTACGCCTTTTGTCATGAACTTGATTTTTATTATGTTTGGAATAACTATTGTACATGACATGGTATGACAAGGAACTAGCATAACACGATGGTGACCCGTAGTGGTGCACTCCTGATAAGTGACCTGGCATGACATGATAGTGGCCCGTCGTGGCGCACTCCTGACAAGTACACCTGACATGATTATCTCGAATAGCTGTTACGACGGCTACCTGACATGACACGACCTGTATAATTACCTGGACACCGTGGGCGATTGTGCTTGTACAAATAAACCAGTTTTGTCTTGCATCATGTCTAGAGAGGGAGCTCCTGAGTACCACGGTCAGGAGTACCTATTGAAATGGACTAAGGTTAATAACTAGATTAACACATTAGTCATGAAGAGATTTCCCAGCTACAGGCAATCCCGTTACCTGGGCGCGCCTGGGATCTGTAGCCTGCCGTCGAGTAGGGCACATTTCCAGCACACTGTCATGTGTTCCACCCTTCAAGCTACTTAAGGGTACATACATTTTCTGGACGATGTACCCACATGAATTCAACCCTAATCCTTCGTCCTGGGTAACCTGGATGGTCTGCAGGGCTTGTGGCTGTGGAATAATCTCACTGCATCTTGCTAGTAATTAGGCCTGTGATAACCCTAGTTAGTTAAAGTATCAAATCGTAATTCTTGCTTGGCCGTGAATGATTGGATGGAGTTTAACCAGTCTAGTCTTGTCCTGATCCTGTTCTAGACTACTGCATGACCAGAATGCCTGTATTTACCTTACCGATAAATGGTGAGAATTCCAAGTTCTGTTCAGACGAAGGGTTACAACCCCGGTCCTTGTTTGGTTTACGGGTTGTAACCTGGTTCTCTGAATAGTCCCATGGTTATCTCGTCGTCTATCATCCTGATGTATTTTTCTTTATTTCCAGTTCTTATTTTTATTTATATCTTGTGCTGATTGCTGGTTTTAGTTCCTAAGTGAAGCTTCCTTTGTGGCACTTGCTCTTTCTGGGATCTGACCCAGCTGGTTTTGTATGGCCAGATTTTGGAGCAGCTCCAGAGGATCCACCGCTTTTCCAGCCCGATGGTGAACACCAGACGTAACCCGGGCAACGAGTGGGTTTATTTTTGCTCTCCCACTTTATTGTAAAAATATTCTTTTGAGGCGTTTAGCCGACGAGCACCTGTTTAGCTCGATTGTATTTACTTACTGTCTGCCTACGGGCTGTAACATGATTGACAGATCCTAGGGTTGATCATGTATGACTAAACTCTTGCTAGTCCTAACATTTTGTAACGACTAGCTTCATGATCAGCTGAATATGTAATATTTGGGACGCCTTATTATTGTATATTTAATGATCATACATCTTGTAACATCTATTTACTTGCTTGTGATTGAGACAATAGGCTTGTTCATGACCATAGGAGACTGTTGGCTTGTAATAAACCCTCATGTATCTAGACAGCCGTGACCGTATAGCGAGATAGAATCCATTTCAATATACGTAGCTGGCTATGTCTGTCCCCGCTCTCCAGTATTCTGGTTCTGGGGCGTGACATGGTTTAAGTGGTGGCCCATGCAGGTCTTGTAAATCAAGATATGTGAGGGTTTACCGAATAGATGTCTCAATCAGTATTCGTCCTTGATCTCTGCTCGTATCTTCTGAATCCCTGGATTCTTGTCCTGATCGTATGCTTGTATCGTTGATCTGTCCTGGTCCTTCCTTATTGTTCCCTATGTCGTCTTCTTCAGCGGCATTGTTCCTGGACCTGCCGGCCAGCAAGGCGGAGCACCTCCCGTAGATCAACAGCAACCCGGGGATCAAGCCCAGCATTCCGGAGTAGCCTCCAGAGTCGAGCCTATTGGAGAAGAGCTCCCAGTTCAGCCAGTTCAGCCTGCCGAACCTGATGATGGCACATTAGTAGGACTCGTCAGGACCTTGATAGCTTCTCAAGATCGTCGTGGAGATGCCTTGCAACAGGCAGTGACGGATGCTTTGACCAGAGGAGGTCATCAGGGTAACAGTGCGGCCAACAGCTTCAAGCGGTTGAACCCTCCCTTCTTCGACGGTAGTGAAAATGCGATCGCCGCAGATGCTTGGCTTCAGGACACAGAGGTGGTTCTAGAAGCAGCCCGGACTCCAGAGAACGAGAAGGTGGCAGTTGTGCGCCTGCAGTTGTTAGATCTTGCCCGCAGCTGGTGGGCAGCTCAGGCCGTTGGGTTAGCAGCACCCATTCTATGGGCAGTGTTCAGAGAGAGATTCCAGACCAAGTATTTCGATGCCGTGGCTCGGTACGATCTGCAGACGAGGTTCACAAATCTGAAGCAAGGAGACAGGACGGTCGATGGATATGCGGCCGAGTTTTCCAGACTCAGTCGGTTTGCTCCCACTTTGGTGGCAACCGAGTATGATAGAGCCCAGCGGTTCCAGCAGGGACTTCACCTGGAGATTTTGTTAGCAGTCGAGCAGTTTGAGCATCAGACTTTTGATGCAGTCTTGAGAGCAGCCCGGAGGCATGAGTATACCTCCCAGAGGATTGTGGATAGGGTCGGAGGTCGGAAGAGATCTCACGGCCAGATGAATCAGTCTTCAGCACCAGCCCCAGCAGCCAGGGCTTTGACTATTGGAGCTCCGAGGCGGGCGGCCTCAGTAACGTCGGTTCAGCATTCCACCCTGACGTACCCTCAACAGCAGCAGCAGAAGCAGAATAAGACTTCCGCAGTGGGATATTCTCATTGTGGGAAGCCAGGCCATGTAGTAGCAGAATGTCGCAGGGCGCAGGGATTGTGCCTGGCTTGTGGAGCAGCAGACCATAGGGTTGGATCTTGCCCGAATAGGGGTGGCTCATCATCATCTAACCTTTCTAGCTCTTCGGTGAGAGGATCAGCTCCGGTCCAGCAGCAGCAGCAGTACCCATTGCCAAGGCCCTTGCCGCCTCAGTCCCAGATGTTCCAGCAGCAGAACCCCCAGCAGCATGCACAAGCCCAAGCCTTGAGTCAGAATAGGCAGCGAGGATTTCAGCAGAGGGGACCAGCACCCCGAGGGCACGGTCAGGCTATGGTAATGACCGCAGAGGAAGGATTGGCACCAGGAGAGGTAGTGGCAGGTACTATTCTCGTCAACTCATTTCCAGCTTCAGCTTTATTTGATTCTGGTGCATCGCATTCTTTTATGTCCGTACGATTCGCGACACGGGTAGGATTGGAGCCCGAGTCATTATCAGTAAGGCTCAATATACTTACTGGTAACGGACTTGTGGGAGTAGATAGAGTGTTTTCCTTGTGTCGAATCGTAGTTAGCGGTAGAGAATTTTCCGCTAGATTGATAGAGTTCTCGTTGGCCGATTATGATGTGGTCCTAGGGATGGATTGGTTGAGGAACCAATATGCTAGAATAGACTGCCACATTGGCAGGGTTGTTTTTAGCATTTCAGGCGAGCCAGAGTTTTCCTTTTCCCGAGGTGAAGTTGAGCCTTCTCCTCCGATATTGCGGATGGCA
The DNA here is from genome assembly GCA_029216955.1 of Iris pallida. NCBI lineage: Eukaryota > Viridiplantae > Streptophyta > Magnoliopsida > Asparagales > Iridaceae > Iris > Iris pallida. The sequence goes on along the minus strand of JANAVB010024997.1, from coordinate 8,671,792 downwards.
GTAGCAGCAGTGCAGTTGCCCAGGATAGTGGATGAGTTCCCAGATATTTTCCCAGAAGAGCTTCCAGGGATGCCGCCATAGCGGGAGATCGAGTTCACTATAGACTTGATTCCCGGGACAGCTCCAGTATCAGAGAGAGTCTACAGGATGGCGCCGTCAGAATTGGAGATCTTGTACAAGATGATTGAAGAACTTCGAGCCAAGGGATTCATTCGTGCTAGTGGATCACCTTGGGGAGCCCCGATGCTTCTTGTGAAAAAGAAGGATGGTACGTCCAGGTTATGTGTTGATTATCGTACCTTGAACTCCGTGACAATCAAGAACAGATACCCTCTTTCGAGGATAGATGACTTGTTTGATCAACTCAAAGGGGCTTCAGTATTCTCGAAGATTGATTTGTGCTCAGGTTATCATCAGATCAGAGTCAGAGAGCAGGACATCCCGAAGACAGCTTTTAGATCGAGATATGGGCATTGGAAGTTCCTTGTTATGCCTTTTGGAGCAACCAATGCGCCGGCAGTATTCATGGACCTCATGAATCGCATCTTTATGCCTTATTTGGATCAGTTTGTGATTGTGTTCTTGGACGACATCCTGGTCTACAGCAAGAGTGAGGCGGAGCATGAGCAGCATCTCCGTATAGTTCTTCAGATTCTCAGGGAGCACCAGTTATATGCCAAGTTCAGTAAATACGAGTTCTGGCTCGATCGTATTTCGTACTTGGGTCATATCATCACTCGAGGAGGAGTAGAAGTGGATCCACAGAAGATTGTGGCTATTGAGTCATGGCCAGTGCCCAGCACAGTTGCAGAGGTTCGCAGTTTTCTTGGATTGGCTGGCTACTACCGGCGGTTTGTTTCAGATTTTGCCCGGATTTCAGCGCCATTGACCCAGTTGACCCGCAAGGATGCACAGTTTGCTTGGACGGCAGAGTGTCAGAGTTCTTTTGAGCAGTTGAAGCGAGGCCTGATAACAGCTCCTATTCTCACGCTTCCAGACGGGACCGGAGGATTCTCAGTATATTGTGATGCTTCAGGCAGAGGTTTAGGATGTGTTCTGATACAGCATGGGAAGGTAATAGCTTATGCGTCACGGCAACTTCGTGATCATGAGAGGAATTACCCAACCCATGACTTGGAGCTGGCAGCAGTAGTGTTTGCATTTAAGTTGTGGAGGCACTATTTGTATGGAGATAGGGTGGAGATTTTTACCGACCATAAGAGTCTGAAGTATGTTTTCACCCAGAAGGATCTTAACATGCGTCAGAGAAGGTGGCTGGAGCTTCTTGTGGATTATGATGTCAACCTGCAGTATCATCCTGGGAAGGCCAATGTTGTTGCGGATGCTTTGAGCAGGAGAGCTGGAGTTTATTTCCTAACAGCACAACCAGAGCTGTTAGCAGATCTTCAGAAGATGGGTATTAAAGTTGTTCTCCCTTCCAGTGTAGCATTGATGGCCAGTATGCAAGTTCAGTCCACTATAGTCGAGAGGATTCGGATGGCGCAGTCAGCAGATTCCAAGCTTCAGCGACTCAGAGCAGAGTGTGAGGCAGGACGAAGACCAGAGTTATGCATTCATGAGGACGGTACACTTCGACATGGGAAGCGTCTTTGTGTACCCAGTGGAGATATCAGGCAGGAGATCATGTCAGAGGCGCACAGTTCTCAGTATTCCATCCATCCTGGCAGTACGAAGATGTACCGAGATATCCGTCAGCACTTCTGGTGGAATGGCATGAAGCGGGAGATAGCTCGGTTTGTCTCTCGGTGTTTGGTTTGCCAACAAGTCAAGGCTGAACATCAGAGATCGGCTGGACTTCTTCAGCCCTTACCGATTCCAGAATGGAAGTGGGAGCATGTGACCATGGATTTTGTGACTGGACTACCTAGATCCCCAGCTGGTAGAGATGCTATCTGGGTTATAGTTGATCGGCTCACGAAGGTAGCTCACTTTCTTCCGTTCAGAGTTGGTCAGTCGACGGCTCAGCTAGCAGAGATGTACCTCAGGCAGATTGTCAGATTGCACGGTGTGCCAGTCAGTATTACCTCGGACCGAGATTCTAGATTTATGTCACACTTTTGGCGTAGCTTGCAAGAAAGTTTGGGGACTCGCCTCCAGTTCAGTTCAGCTTATCACCCACAGACAGATGGTCAGTCGGAGCGCACGATCCAGACTCTTGAAGATATGTTGAGATCATGCACACTTGACTTCGGTGGTTCGTGGGAAGATCACTTACACCTGGTAGAATTCTCGTACAACAACAGTTTTCAGGCCAGTATCCAGATGACACCGTTCGAGGTACTGTATGGTAGGAAGTACAGATCCCCGCTAGCCTGGGATGATGTTGGAGAGAGACAGATGCTTGGTCCAGAAATGATTGCCCAGACAGTTGAAGTGGTCAGAAGAGTTCGAGATCATCTTCGAGTTGCCCAAGATCGCCAGCGCCATTGGGCCGATTCTCATCGACGTCCTCTAGAGTTTTCGGTCGGCGATCATGTATTCCTGAGGATTTCGCCTAACCGTGGCGTCATTCGTTTCGGCATCCGGGGAAAGCTTAGTCCTAGGTATATAGGACCGTTCGACATTCTAGAGCGAGTAGGAGATGTATCCTATCGTCTCGCTCTTCCGCCGTCGCTAAGCGAGGTGCATGACGTGTTCCATGTATCCCAATTACGACGGTATATCCCGGACCCGAGCCACATCCTGGATCATTCGGAATTGGTTGTTGGTACCAACCTTTCGTATGAGGAGAGGCCCGTGTCTATATTGGACCGGAGAGAGAAGATCCTCAAGAACAAGACTATCAAGTTAGTCCGAGTTGCTTGGGGTCATCACTCTTTGGGGGAGTCAACGTGGGAGCGTGAGGATGATATCCGATCGCGATATCCCGACTTGTTTGACTCGTGAGGTATAATGTCCTTCTTATGCCTCATGCCTTCGATTCCTTGCTTGAATGAGTGATTGTCTGCCTAGTTATAGCTTGCATGTGATTAATGTAGCTTGTCATTGCTCCTCTAGCCTCTTGATTAAATTCCGAGGACGGAATTCTTTTAAGGTGGGTAGAGTTGTAATGCCTGTGGTTCGTATTACGTATTTCTGGAATACATGTACGTATTTATTCTTGTATTGCATAATTTCCTGACTTGGCATTTCCTTCTTGGCTTGGTCTATTCCTGGTTCGGGTTGGTTGATTCGGCCTGGCTTGGTTTTGCTTGGGTTCATGATGAACCCTTGGATGAACCCCCTACCTACCACCACCATTTGTATTTATTAGCCCATTCTTTTCTCTCTCTTCATTAATCTCATCTTCTTCTTCCTCATTTACTTCTTACCTACCAGGAGAGTGAGAGAAGAGAGAGGCTTAGGCAAGTGCAACTTGCTTCATGGAGGAACTCTGATTTTATTGCTCCATTCTCTTCTTTACTACATTATAAAACACTTTAGTACTTGGCTTTTCTAATTTCCATGGCTAGATTTTTGTAGATCTAAGTTTGCATTATTTTCGGATTTTTTGGGTTTTGATCTACTAAATCTTGTTATTTTCAAGTTTTGATGGATCCATGTTGTAGAGAATCTCGTTCTACCCCATTTTGACCTATGGAAGTTCGGATTTAGGCTCCGGATGATGGAGTTATGGAGCTTGAGGACTTGGCTCTCATGGTGTTCTTCTTCTCTGAAATTTTGGAGAAGATGAACAGTGCTTGACTTGACCGCATGAATATTCATGCGGCAAGTGTTCTCTTCAGCCGCATGGCTGGAAGTACTTGAGCCGCATGAGGGCCGAACTCATCTGGCCGCATACTTGCTCAATTCTCAGCCGCATAAGTTCTGAACTCTGTAGCCGCATGCGCCATTCCCGCTGGCCGCATGAGACTTGCTTGACCCAGCCGTATGAGGACTTCACCCTGAGCCGCATGAACTCAACACTCGCGAGCCGCATATGCACACTTGCTCCCAGCCGCATAGGCGTTGCTCCCCGCAGCCGCATGAGTACTCTTCCCTTCTGAGCCGCATATGGTTCCCTTCTCCCGCAGCCGCATGGGTTGCTTCTTCTCGAGCCGCATATGCACACTCCCCCCCGGCCGCATGTACCTGATTGGCCAGCTAGCCGCATAAGACCCATTCCCCCAGCCGCATGAGCTTCCTATCTTCTTGACCGCATGCGTCCCCTTGTCTTAGCCGTATGGGATCCAGTGACCCTGGCCGCATGCGCTCTCCTAATTGGGCTGCATGAGTCTACCCTTTCCTGACCGCATATGACTTAGCCGCATGACTCTTCTGTAGTCCTGAATATGGATATTTTATTAGATATTTTACGCCCATTTTATATCCTTACGCCTTTTGTCATGAACTTGATTTTTATTATGTTTGGAATAACTATTGTACATGACATGGTATGACAAGGAACTAGCATAACACGATGGTGACCCGTAGTGGTGCACTCCTGATAAGTGACCTGGCATGACATGATAGTGGCCCGTCGTGGCGCACTCCTGACAAGTACACCTGACATGATTATCTCGAATAGCTGTTACGACGGCTACCTGACATGACACGACCTGTATAATTACCTGGACACCGTGGGCGATTGTGCTTGTACAAATAAATCAGTTTTGTCTTGCATCATGTCTAGAGAGGGAGCTCCTGAGTACCACGGTCAGGAGTACCTATTGAAATGGACTAAGGTTAATAACTAGATTAACACATTAGTCATGAAGAGATTTCCCAGCTACAGGCAATCCCGTTACCTGGGCGCGCCTGGGATCTGTAGCCTGCCGTCGAGTAGGACACATTTCCAGCACACTGTCATGTGTTCCATCCTTCAAGCTACTTAAGGGTACATGCATTTTCTGGACGATGTACCCACATGAATTCAACCCTAATCCTTCGTCCTGGGTAACCTGGATGGTCTGCAGGGCTTGTGGCTGTGGAATAATCTCACTGCATCTTGCTAGTAATTAGGCCTGTGATAACCCTAGTTAGTTAAAGTATCAAGCCGTAATTCTTGCTAGGCCGTGAATGATTGGATGGAGTTTAACCAGTCTAGTCTTGTCCTGATCCTGTTCTAGACTACTGCATGACCAGAATGCCTGTATTTACCTTACCGATAAATGGTGAGAATTCCAAGTTCTGTTCAGACGAAGGGTTACAACCCCGGTCCTTGTTTGGTTTACGGGTTGTAACCTGGTTCTCTGAATAGTCCCATGGTTATCTCGTCGTCTATCATCCTGATGTATTTTTTTTTATTTCCAGTTCTTATTTTTATTTATATCTTGTGCTGATTGCTGGTTTTAGTTCCTAAGTGAAGCTTCCTTTGTGGCACTTGCTCTTTCTGGGATCTGACCCAGCTGGTTTTGTATGGCCAGATTTTGGAGCAGCTCCAGAGGATCCACCGCTTTTCCAGCCCGATGGTGAACACCAGACGTAACCCGGGCAACGAGTGGGTTTATTTTTGCTCTTCCACTTTATTGTAAAAATATTCTTTTGAGGCGTTTAGCCGACGAGCACCTGTTTAGCTCGATTGTATTTACTTACTGTCTGCCTACGGGCTGTAACATGATTGACAGATCCTAGGGTTGATTATGTATGACTAAACTCTTGCTAGTCCTAACATTTTGTAACGACTAGCTTCATGATCAGCTGAATATGTAATATTTGGGACGCCTTATTATTGTATATTTAATGATCATACATCTTGTAACATCTATTTACTTGCTTGTGATTGAGACAATAGGCTTGTTCATGACCATAGGAGACTGTTGGCTTGTAATAAACCCTCATGTATCTAGACAGCCGTGACCGTATAGTGAGATAGAATCCATTTCAATATACGTAGCTGGCTATGTCTGTCCCCGCTCTCCAGTATTCTAATTCTGGGGCGTGACAGGGGAGGAGGGTCAGGGGAGGAGGTGATGTCGGGGAGGAGGGTTGGGGAGGGGGTGGTGGGTGCGGGAGGGGGTGGGGGTGGGGGAAGGGTCGGATAGGGGACACTCGGGTAGGGTTTCGGGGCAGGGGTAGGGTTTCGGGTGGAGGGTATCGGTGGTTTCGGATCAGACCATTCCTATGAGTATCGGTGGTTTCTAATCGGTGTATCGGATCGGGAGAGGAGGTATAGGTGGTTTCGGATCGGACCAATCCTATGAGTATCGGATCGGGAGAGGGGGGTATCGGAATCGATATCGGAATCGGAATCGGAATCGGAATCAGTATCGGACCATTCCTATGAGTATCGGATTAGGGATATCGGTAATATCATAAAACAAATAACTATTAATAACAAATAACTATTAATTAAGTTGACTGTCCTCCGACATAGTCCCTGCAGCCATTCGACTGGCAAGGCAGAAACTATGTAGCCATAGATAAAGTTGACTGTCCTCCGACCATCATCCCTCGACAATGATGATATTACAACCTATCACTATATCTTATGTAGAGTAGATGATGTCTTAGTATTACATTATATGAGTTCATCTTGATTCTGTTACATTCTTCAGATACTAGATACGATAAGAACATATACTATACCATATATACAGAACATAGATGTTTCACTCTAATGTATGCTAGAATGAATTTTGGATTGTGTTCTGAGCCATCCGTTTTCATACTTGGCAAAAAATCGAATATTCTGTATTTTATCTGCTTTCGAAAATGTACTTAAACGAGATGATGGTTCCTTTAGTTAGCTTGCTTATGTTACGATTATATTATTTGTGAATATCGATCTTACCAGATGGCACCCATGACCCGATGAGCGGCACGTCGTTTGAGGGAAACTCTTAATGCTGAGGTAGCTCCTCCTACTGTTAAGAAGGAAGTGGCACCGGTAGCTAGTGAGACCGGGAGTTCTATTCATCCAGCACCTGCAATGGACTACATCTCTCCTACCGCCGTCGATCCCACTTATTCGAGGTGGTTGCGTGATCGTATCACTGAGCGTTTGTGTGAGCTGCGTGGTTCTCATTTAGGGGTGTGCATCGGTCGGTGGTCGACCTATTTGGTCCCAACCGAAATCGAACCGAAGTTAATCGGTTTGAAAATAAACAAAACCGAACCAAACCAACCAAATGGTCGGTTCGGTTTTAAAACCGACCGACTTGGTTCGGTTTGGATCGGTTCGACTTGGTCGGTTTTGATCACATAAAAAAATAGACTATATATTTTTTATTTTGTGAAACCTCAGTCAACTTTCACTTTGCATTAGTAAATACAATTCAGCAGCTTCAATTCAACTTGCGCTTTGTAGGTGGAGAAAAATACCAATTATACATAAAAAAATTTATATACATTCAACCAAAAGTCCCTTTCATGTGCACATGAACAATTAGAAAAGAATAGGAGCCGCTAGCACTTCTCTTTGAGACTAGAGAGAGAGAGAGAGAGATAGCTCTTTCAACTTTAACTTGATAAATGGTTGTGATGTGAATAAATGAACCAAACCAGTATAATATAACCCAATGAACCTATACCCAACCGGCCAACCCTAATTATTTAACAAGAATTTGGTTCGGTTCGGTTTAGATGGTTTTTGGCATAACCAAACCGTGAACCGAACCGAACCGGTCGGTTTTAAAAAAATAAAGTCGAACCAAACCAACCGAATCATCGGTTCGGTTTAAAACCAATCGGTTCGGTTTGGCTTGGTTCGATTTGGTAGGTTTAACTTAATTGTGCACAGCCCTATTCTCATTAGCTATTAGTACTTATTTATATTGGACTATTTGTATTGGGTTGTTTTTGTATTAGACTATTTGTATTGGACTACATATATGAATTAGTACTGTGTCAATCTCTGGATTGTATTGGACTACGACATGGTGATCAGGACATAGTTCCTGTAGCCATTCGACTGGCGAGGCAGAAACTATGTAGCCGTAGATAAAGTTGATTGTCCTTCGACCCTCATCCCTCGGCAATGATGATATGACAACCTATCACTATATCTTATATAGTAGTAGATGATGTCTTAGTATTACATTATCTTGATTCTGTTACATTCTTCAGATACTAGATACGATAAGAACATGTACTACACCATATGTACAGAACATAGATGATTCATACTAATGTATGCTAGAATGAATTTTGGGTTGTGTTCTGAGCCATTCGTTCCCATACTTGGCAATTAAGTATGTGAAATATATCGTTGAAGAACATAAAACTTGTGGTCATTACTGCAAAAAGTGCAGACTGACATGAACTGATTATGTTTAGTTTGTCTTACGATACAGATTTTCACATCCAAATTGAAATGGATCGTTACTTCATTGATCGTACATAGATGTACCAGCGGATCAACCTCCTGGACCGTATGTACTTATAAGTATTGACCGTATCGGATTAGTATCGATTTATCGGTTTGGTATAGGCCGTATCTGTTGGTATTGGTCTTAGCGAATTGGTATCGTCCTATCCGATATGTATCAGCCGTATAGCTAGAATTCGTATTGGTCTTATCGATTTGGTATTGGTCATATCCGATAGGTTTCGGCCGTGATGGACTAGTATAGACCATTTCGGATTAATATCGTGGAAGGTTTAGTAACAACTGTACTTAGATTTTTCTCTTTTAGAGCTAGATTACCATTGCAAGAGAGTCACGAGAGCGTAGCTGGCCAGTTACAGAACATACATACTTCCTTTTCAATCTTTCTTTTCCTGATGGAAAAGGAAGCATGTATGTTACTGTAACTGGCCAATCACGATCTGGTGACTCTCTTGTAATGGTATTCTAGCTCGAGAACAGAGAAATCCAAGTACAGTTGTTACTAAACCTTTCACGATACTAATCCGAAATGGTCGATACTAATCCAACACGGCCGATACCTATCGGATATGACCGATACCAAATCGATAAGGCCAATATGAATCCTAGCTATACGGCCGATACATGTACATATCGGATAGGACGATACCAATTTGTTAAGGCCAATACCAATCTGATACATCCAATACCAAACCGATAGACCGATACTAATCTGATACAGTAGATACTAAGTACATCCGACCTATACCAGCGGATCCACCAATTACTATACGATAGGCCCAACGACTCCAGTTACATTCGGTTATTGGTGAGTACATGATTACCTAGTAATTCTGTTAGTCTTGTGATACAGATTTTTACTCTCTTATGCTACCAACGTCACAACTTTTCCAGTGCTGCTCCCTCTAATAATGATGAACGCAAAAATCAAAGACCCCCTCCTCTCCTTTCTCACTCTTCACAGTTCTCAAAACAGGAAGGATCAGTGCTTTCTAGTTCTCTTCCATCCATGCTCTGGACCCATCTGCTCCTTCCTACTTTCCTTCTTCTTATTTGACTCTCTCAGCCACATATGATATCCAGCTCAAGTGTAGAGTCGGGGGAGAAGAAGTGGGCAGGAAGAGGAGAGGGAAGCAGCACAGCTGGCGGTATGACCTGGAGGAAGTACAGAGGTTTTGCTGGAGGTGCTGGCAATTTTTCCAGGATGGTGTTGAGGAGCAAGTGTAGAGTCGACCCTCTACACTTGCTCCTCAACACCATCCTGGAAAAATCGCCAGCACCTCCAGCAAAACCTCTGTACTTCCTCCAGGTCATACCGCCGGCTGTACTGCTTCCCCTCATCTTCCTGCCCACTTCTTCTCTCTCGACTCTACACTTGAGCTGGATATCATATGTGGTTGAGAGAGTCAAATAAGAAGAAGAGAAGTAGGGAGGAGTAGATGGGTCCAGAGCCATGGTGGAGGAGAGGAGAAGGAAAATTTCTGTTTCATGGAGGAGGAGCAGATGGGTCCAGATGGGAAGTAGGAAGGAGCAGATGTCCCTGTTATTTGTAGGCGTCCCCCTAGTACGCCATGGGTGGTGGCACGTCACCCCCCCTTCCCGTCCGACCACTACGACATGCCATCTCCAATGTCGTTTCATTACTCCGATTACAATTTCGATAAACTTATTATTTTTTTATAATTTGAGTAAATTTTTTTACCCTATATAAAAATTTTTGTTGTCAGAGAGATGGCTCCCAAGACTCTCCGAGGTGGTGCTGCTAGCCGAGGAAGGGGCCGAGGCAAGGAACCCTTGGAGGTCGACATGGAGGAAGTCCCCATCGTCAAACAAGAGCCAGTGACTGTTAAGGAGGAGGTGTTACCAAAGGTCGAGGTCAAGGAAGAACCGATGACCATCAGGGAAAAGATTGCTCCCAAGGTTGAAGTTAAGGAGGAGCCACCGTTAGAGAGTAGTAGCATCGGGACTAACCCTCCTGTCCCTACAGAAGACCTCAACCAGATTGAGCCTTCGTATACAAAGTGGCTGATAGAATGGTACATGCCTCAACGCAACTATAATCCCTGGCTATGAGGATTCATCGTCTGACTTGCGGTCTTTGCTGAGGCCAAAGTTGATTTTTTTATTATTGAATATTTGTGTTTAAATATTGAATATTTATGTGTTTTCTGTGAACAATTTGAATGCTTGGGATAGTTGTGTGTTGGAATTGTTTGTGTGTTTTGTATATTGAAATATTTGTGTGTTTTGTATATTTGTGCCTGAGATATTTGTTTTATCGAATATTGAATATTTGTGTTTTGTATATTGGAATTGTGTATATTGGAATTGCTTGGAATTATTTGTGTGTTTGGTATATTTGAATTGTGTATATTGGGAATGCCCAGCTTTATGCTATTTTTTTCAAAATATTTCCAGATACCGACGGACTGGCGGCCACTTTCCGACGGACTATCCGTCGCTAACTGGGGGATTCCCAGTTAGCGACGGATGGGCGACTAAAACCCGACGGATTATCCGTCGCCAAGGTCCTGAAATTATGAAAGATATCCAGGAGCCTGTCGACGGAATATCCGTCGCTACTCCGCCGCTAATCCGACGAGGTTGGTGACGGATTAGCGACGGATTAGCGACATATTTTGCGTATCAAAAACCCTCTAATACGCGTTTAACGACGGTTTAGCGACGTTTTGTCCGTCGCTAAATGTTGCTACATTAAAATTTTAAACTGTCGAAGTTGACAGAAAATCGTCGGCTAGCCGTCGCTAAATGTTTTGACATAGCCAACGGTAATCCGTCGCTAAGTAGTCGGTGAGCGACGTACTAGCTACGGACTAGTTTTAGCGACGAGGATATTCCTGACAAATTTTTTTAGCCCGTATCCGTCGGTAATCCGTCGGTAATTTCAATTAGCGACGGATAGGGCCGTCGCTAAATCGTTGTATTTTAGTAGTAATAAAAGTCAAAACTGAATGAAATTGAATTCTCTACAACATGGAACATGTAGTAAAATAAGCAAGTTTGATAGATCAAAACCATAAAAATCCATAAAACTCTAGTTTTAAAACTTAGATCTACACAAAATTAGCTATTAAAATCAAAAACTCTAAGAACTAAACTCATAGAGAATGAAAAGATGAACAATCTTGACTAATAATATCAAAGAAATATCAAGAAATGAAAAATGTAAGTGGTCTCTTATTTGTGCAAGATGTACTTGCCTATAAGTTGCTTTGAGAAAAAAATGAAAAGTGAATGAGGAGAGAGAGTGAGGAAGGGAATATATATAGTGGGTGAGGGTTGGCTCCACTAAACACTAATCCCTAACATGACCTAACCATATGACTAATGTTATGTTAAATGGTGCATGATACAACTAATTAAATTAAGTAAATAAAATTCTAAACACAATATGGTTCAGAAATCCTATCATTCACTACAAGAAAAATGATGATTCTTGACAGTTTATAAGTTGACAGTCGTCGAAAACCGTCAACAATAGTTGTTATCTTGACAGTTTTAGGCTTACGTCAAGGGAAGACAAATTTTTTGTCACTTTAGCAATTTTATAGCATATATGTTGACGGTTTTGAAGAATCCGTCAAGAAAGGACATTTTTTATATTGACGGTTTGTTGATAACCGTCAAGTAATGCATGTGCGAAAAATTTAGCGTGCATATTTTAGCTGCCATTTTAGTAATTTTTTTGAATTTTTTTTAGTATTTCATCGATGTTGACGGTTGCGTAAAGCCTCAAAAGCTACTCCCATAGAGTAAAACTCCCGAACACTTTAGAAAAATCTTGAAGGGGTTCTTTTATCTCTCTCATCCTCCTACCTCTCCACTAGCTCCTCCCTCTTCAACTTCTCCTCCACTTTCTATGGCGGCTCCGACTCACTCAAGAGAACCCCCACAACCCCTCTCCATCGACAGCAACGCTCAATGGATCCCCGTCCCGGCTCTTTCCTCCGGCCCTCGCTGCTGGTGGCTGCGATCCCGGGCCGTCGAGTCGGAGCTGGTGCACGAATCTCGAGGCGTCGCTCTCCGATCTCGGTCGTCAGATCTCCGACTCGATCCACTCCTACGCCTCCTACTCAGACGAGGTATCGGCGGCTCTGGGAGGATTCTGGGACGGACTCGTTGGGCTCCGCTCGAGGGCCTCTGGACCGGGTTCGGGTAATTTCAAGGGTTAAGGTTTTGGTTGGATTTTAGAAATTTTAATTTCTAGGGTTAGGGTTTGTAGGGTTAGTTCCTCTTATAGTCGGTCCTCTTCAGGAACAATATCAGTTAGAGTTTTGCCGCTAGGATTGCGTGGATCCCGTGATTCCTTCCTCCCTCATCAGTTTTCTTTTCTTTGCTTGGTTGGTTTGATTTAATTTTGTTTGCTTTCTTGTGCTATATGCATTTACTGTTGGGAATTTATATTTTTAGTTAATTTTGTTAATCTCATATCAGTTCCATAATATTTGTCCCTCCCCTTTCATTTCTGGTGCTCCCCAAAAACGAATTGCATATGGACATGGTAAAAGTTAAGCATCACCATAATTTTGTTACTTTGTGCCAACCTCTACTGATTGGAAATAAGTTAATTGTAAAAATATTTGTTTGCAAGGTGTTTGAAAAAATGTCTCAAACGAATTGAATATGGACATGATCACCACCACGGTCACTCCTACCATATGGTGGAGGTGGCCGTGAAACCTGCACACCAGGCTGCTGTAGGACATAGCCAAGGCGACCTTCAGGTAGGACCATTGGGACCATTCTCATCCCTGCTAGCATTCGCCCACGACCATATATTATTGGCTGTCCAAAACTTGCTGAGCCATATCTAGCTCCATATGCCCCACAGGGGTCTCCACCATAACCATAAGAAGGATATGTGCATGGGTTTTGATTCAAAAGACGGAATGTAAGCTTGGCATGCAACAGTTAGGTGCAAATTATTGTTCCACAAACAATTTCATCTCACGATAGTAATGAGAGTCCTTTCGACTCAAGTTAGCTAGAATGTGTAGCTTGGTTTTCAAAAGGTTCTGAAGTGTAGCTATTTGAGCAACACATGTGATCTTCCACACTTAGCTCATAATAGCAAAAATATGATTTCAATGGCTCACATTAGCAAAATGTGAAAATGACATGCTGGACTAAAAGTTAATTTATTTGCTAAGCCTATATTATATGCAAAAAAATGGACTTTTATAAAATTTAGATGGCTTTGTAAGATTTGGGAGCTTTTGTAAAATTTAGGAAGGCATTCTAAAATTTTGAGACATTAGTAAAATTTTGGAAGCTTTGAAAATTTTTAGCCCCTCGCCTAGGCTTGAAGGCAGCTCTGTTATCGGATTCCATGTTTCATCTCCTCTCCTTATGGGCCTTCTTTTACAGTGCACTCTTGTATAACAGTTCCACTATACAAACTAAAATAAACTCATTGTGAAACCCGAAAATTTTGGATTTATTTTTTTAATTGTTGGATTTTGTTTGCTAATTAGTTTGGTCAGTTTATTATTATTAATATTATTATTATATTATTTGGAAAATCATATATATATTTTTAAATTATTCATTAAATTTTTATTGTTTGGCCTGACCCGTTCCGAACCCGTCTCGATCCTTTCCGAAACCGAACCTAATCTCGATTTTTCGAAACAAATCTTTAAGTCTTTAGTTTATTATTTATATATATTAATTTCCTTATTAAAAGGAAAGAATTCCTTTCCTTTCTCAGAACCTTCCCTTCCGTTCACACCCGAACTCCTTCCCTTCCCCTTCCGAAACCGCCATGACCCCTTCCCCTTCCCGTAACCGCCGCCGACCTCACCTTTTCCTCTTCCCGTAACCCCTAGCTTCACTCCCTATATAAACCCCCATCTCCTTCTTCATCCTCATCCTCACTTTCCCTAATTTTTCAAAAGTCCTAGCCCTAACCCGAGCTCCCCCCGGCTCCGCCCCTCTCGGCACCCCCGGACGTGCCCCCGGCGACCCCGACCGCTCCCCTCCCGACGACCCCGACCAGTGCCCGAGCCCGACCCCCCTGTGGGCCCGCGACCCCCTTGCGTGCCGAGCCCGGCGACCCCCTCGCGGCCGCCTCCCGTCTCCGCCTCCCTGATCCCATGCTCCGTGACCCCGTAACAACGCTGCCCGATGTCCATCGCTGTTCCGAGCACCGATCCGTTGTCCGAACGTTGTTTCGATATTCCCGAGTTATCCCGCGGCTCCCGGACCAACGAATATTGGGTAATTTCAGATTAATCACAGTAGTTCGTCCCTCCCGTAGAGTCGATGATGACACGGTCTCCATTTCCGCTCTGGGAATCGGCTCGATTTGTTGTAGTTTTGGTTTCGGACGTTCTGAACTCCTTTCGGAATCATTCTGTGTCCTAGTTAATTCTAGTTTTGGTTTTGTGGATATTTCCTTATACACCTGTGGCTATATTTTTATGAGTTTTTGTGGTTTTTCCTTTGGTTTGGCTTAAGGAAATGATTGGAAAATGGTTATGTATTTTGGTGGATGGAATTTGGAAGGCTGGAGTTATACTGGATTTTGTGTGGGACTCGCCAATGTGGCTAGATCATCCTAGTTACAAAGGAGATGCTGCCGATTTTTCTAAAATATTTTGAAAACCTTTTTGGTTTATTTCTCGAGTTCAGTTCCTGAAATTTGACGATTTTTGTGTTGGTTGGCTTTCGGATACCACTTTCGGGCGATGACCGTATCGGTCCATGGGCCCTAGCGAAATGCAAACGAAACCGACATTTTCGGACGTTGAGACATAAGCTAAAATGCAACATGAGATATGTATGACCAAGTCTGAGACTTACCCTATTCCATATTTTTTTAATTAAATTTTATTTAGAACTTGTTACTAGCCTATAGTATTTTGGGTGTAGGGCTTCGGCCTTTTTGATTGGACCATTTCACGGCACTCAAAGCTCGCCTCAGTTTTATTTTATTTTAATTTATGTAATACTTGTAAGGACATAAGTCCAGCTTTTATTTTATTCTCTGTGGTCCTATATTTGTGTAGCTTAGGTTTTTCCGTTCTTTCTGGTTTGTGTAGTGTAGATTTTTGGTTATTTTCTAAGATTGTTGATTTCATAGTTAGGCGCGTAATTAATTTGTTACTAATTATTTTATATATATGAAAATTAAGAAGGATTTCACACATTAAGTAAAACTATTAGTAAATTGACAGATTCATGTTTTTTTATCACTTAAAGAAAACCTTAGTTGTATATATATTATGAAATACCAAGTTTTGATAAAAAAAAACCTGAAAACGCCATCTTTCCCAATAAAACAGTAAATTGACTCTGTTTTGTAAATTGACGATTGTAGTTGCGACGTTAGAGTATTGCTCGTTAGATTAATTAAAAAACTTAAAAATTTGACTATGACCTGCTTTTAGAGATTGTAACTAGCACACTTAGAAATGGCTTATCTGTAGCTCCCCTTCCCGAAAATTTTGAAATATTTTTATTATTATTTATTTTATTTAAATGGTGATTTTTCTATAATTGTACGAATTTTTAGGACCGAATTAGATGGGGTATGATATGCTCACCAAAAACTCGTATGGGTCATTTTAGTTGGTTAATATTGTCATTGTTATCGTTAATATTATTATTCTTCTTCTTATTATTAAATTATTCTTAAATAATATAATTGATATTCGTTTAATTTGATAATTCATTTTAAAATGAATTGTATGTGCATATGCGCAATATTTTACGAACCATACGCAAGGAATTTATCATTGAGGTTTTGACTATTGAATATTTATTTATATATGTAGGGTTGCATTGTCATATGGTTATGTATACATATATACATGTATATGTAGAAGTATATATAACTATATATAACTATATATATATATATATATATATATATATATATATATATATATATATATATATATATATATATATATATATATATATATATATATATATATATTTTTTTTTTTTTATATATATACAAATATATATATATAAAAAATATATATATATATATATATATATATATATATATATATATATATATATATATATATATATATATATATATATATATATATATATAGTAAACAAACAAAAGAAATAAAGCAAGTTTCGGTCAAAATACTAAACCGAGCACAAGCCCATACAATGCTTCCCCAGCCATTAATTCCCCATAAGCCCAAGCAGCAGGCCGAGCACACCCATATATAATCGAGCGGCCGACTCCTTGTTCACGAATAAATAGCAGAGAGAAAGGAACAGAGCACATCGAAACCTAAAACCCTAACCTAATAGCGCGCCACCCTCCTCCAACCCAGGCAAACTTGCCCGACCTCCGTACGGCGCCGCAGCCACCACCGGCCGGCGACGGGGGGCCGCGCGCACATGCGCAGGATGGTACAACAGCGGATTGCAAGTCCCGTCTTTGCAGTAAGATCCCTCTCTCGACACACAACCATTTCACGAACCGTAAAATGTTTTGGAAAGCCAACATAACCGTCTCGAAACCCCAGTAAATTGATTTCGTACAGGATGCACGACCAGTCCATGAGATCGACCCGAAGTTGGTCGAAAACTTATAAAAACAGAACACTAATTCAGTCTAATCATCCACGTTCGGAGATCGATCCCGTACCGTATTAGAAATTCTATTTGAACAACTTTTTAGACAACATATACAGGATTACAACACCTTTTATAGACTCTGAATTCGTAAAGTATGTAGAAAGTTATCCGATCCCGAAGTTTTAGAAAAACCTGTTTTGAATAATAGAAAATTTTAGAAAAACCTTCGATACGACGTGCGTCCCGCCAATCCGGGCGACGTGGTCGCAAACCGAAAGCATCAAAAGTTGCGTATCGACTTCGTGGACGTGTGGGCTTTGACGAAATTCAAATTGGTTGCGTGTGTGCGACGAATTTGATGCGTATCCATCGAAATTTACCGTATCGGCCTCTGTGCAAATTTTCTAATTACTTTGTGCACGCTCGTCATATCGAGACAAAAGTTACGCCATCAGGACCGTATCATTTTCCTGGTCCTGTATGCCAAGTTTGGTCCAATTCTGAGACAGTTGAATCGAAACGCCATTTTACGGGCCCCACGGTCCGACTCAACGGGCGATTTTGTGTACGGCCCGTCGAAATCCAACTTTAGACATACGGTTGGGTTCCTATCGAAAAACTGGACCTGTTGACATATAGTTTGATGACTTTAGAGACCGTTGACTCTGACACACTTTTCGGTGCAAAGCGGATCCAATGGCGGACACCGTTTTGACCCAAAATTATGTTTTGCCCCTGTGTCCCGAATTGGACTTAAGGACAGGCAATCCTAGCTAATTTGACTATTCTGAGAATGTTGGTAATATTTATTTCAGCATCTGGAGACTTTTTGCATGTGTTGACTTTAGTGACTCATCTGATCTGGTTGTACTATCAGTTTCTCCAGCTAAGGACCACAGGCAAGTGCACTTTCTGATTGCTTTCGATTCATAGTAGTCTTTTTATTTCATGTTTATACATATATCTTGCTGCTTGTTGACATGCTCGTCATACGGAGTAGTCGGGAGGGAAAATATCTTAGTAGACATGTGGACTACCCAGAACTATTCCCATGATGTCTATTCGTGAACAATAGCACCTGTACACGACATGTGCAGGTGCCGGATTTACCCCTAGCCGTTCACATGTCGAAACGGATATTTCAAACCACATAGGTAGATGTCTTTTATTTATTTTTCCTTTTCTTCTCCACCGTGCCATGTCATCAGTACTTTTCAGTTTTCATACCTCATATGTTATTTTCATGTCTTGTTAATTCTATTGTGTCTTCGCATTGCCATCGGTTTGTGTACTTGTTCTATTCCTGACTGGAAACTATCATTTTTTAGGTTAGCTGTGGCTTCACTTAGCTTGGGAGATTCGGGTGTACTTGCAGACAGAAACCTAGAAATAGATAGCAGTTGTATCAATTTCATTAATTGTAAAATCTTGTATTTTCTTTAAATATAAATATTGTAAAAATTGTAATAAATTTAGAAATGTGGATGAGCAGCAAATGTGATATTTTGAGCATTTATTTCTTGCGGGCTTGACAGCGTTCTACCGCCGACTCTGCGACATAGGCTGGCTTGGACACGTCTCGTATCCGAAAAAGCGGGTGCGGATCGTGACAAGTTTTTGTGGTGGCCCATGCAGGTCAGTTTTCGCAAAATATGCGAACTCGTGATAGTACTTAAGTTAGTCGTACTATTGCGAGCCTGCGACTAGGAATGCTCATTCACAAGTAGGATTGAAATAATTTAAGAGAATGACTAGGACTAGGAGTCCCTTGTTTAAATTGACCGATTGGGTAGTTAAGGTTGTCAGATAGGCCATGCAATTTAGATAAGGAATTATTGAATTCGGATATCTTGCTAGATACATTATTGCTTTTGATACGTTGATATGCTTCAATGTTAGGCTATTATTCACTTGATTAGTTAGGCTTTCCCATAATTAAGGCTATAATCTTGATAACCTATTCAGTTTTCTTTTGCTCTATTAAGATATAAATCTTATATCATAAGTTAGAACTGTCTATTTAAATTATATTTTGTTGTAAGGAACTGGTTTATAATTTCTAATTCTGCTATTCATATACGAATCTCGAGGTAGATTGATTCGAGATTTTCCCTCAACCATTAAAATGCATATAAAATAGATATTAGAATGTTTGTATTTCTTTCGTCTTTAGTTATTTCCTCCATGTTAAATCTTTTATTTTAAGCGTTGTGATTGATAGGACAAATACCTACGCTTTATTTTTGTCAACTTGTTTGAATTTCTAGAAGCTCATGAATTTTACGGATATAGTTAAAGGAATGTTAGTTAACTAATAATGGTTAGACAGCAGCACATGTCGTCAATTATTTGAGAGTGGAGGATGTGGGTTCACTGCAGCCAGCAGCGCAGTGGCGAGGCACAACCCATAGAATTAAAATCAATTCGAAGAATTTTAGTTTATAGAACATTGCTAAAACTATGTCTTCGTTGACCTCTTTAGGCCCTTGTGTCAATGTAAGGTAGAGTATCTGATAGCCTATCACAATTGAATCACGGAACCTAGGGTCTACCACAGCCAGAGTATACGGGCGAAGCATAATTCTCGGTGAAAGGAGTTCATACGTGATCACAAGTTTAGGATACCATAGAGGATAGAAAACAGCCCTGTATGTCCCATAAGACACAAAGCCAGTACTAGTGGAAGTTCTGTGGCATGTCTTCCAACCTCGCATTATGTGGTCATTTTGATCTATTGACGAGGTAATTGACTGACACTAATAAGTTACCTAGAATGTAGAATTCAGAAGACCATAACCCATTAGTCGACCACGGCTTTATGGATAGGAAGATAGTAGGAAGACTGTATGAGCAAAAACTCCAGGTAAGGTTTTGATTCTCTCAAAACTCGAACTACTTATTCCTCCTCTCAAAATCTCGCATACTTGCATTTTGACTATCTTGACCAATGTTGCTATTACAGCCTAGTTTTTACAAGCTTGCTCTTTTATCGAGCTTGATTCGAGACATATATTTATTGGGGACACTCGCTAACATATTGTATAATCAGAATCATTGTATTACGGTATGATCAACCATGATGCACTTGGTTCGCTTTTTATCTAATTACCCTACGTGGATTGAGATGTAGATGTCTCTAGGATCTCATCCACGACTGCTTTGACAATTCCTCTTGAATTATACATTCGCCTTTGAATCACGTAATTGTATTCAGTGACATCTTTCTTGAACTCTTTATTGTTTTGTCTTTCACCGATTAGAAAGACGAAAGCTCGTAATTGATAGATAGATACAGAGTATTTTCATGGTTATGATAGTTGTATATGCAAGTGTAGCTACCATCGGCCGGCTCTGTGACTGGAACCTTGCCTTGAGTTACTCGTCCTCCCTTCGACACTAAACCTACTATCTTGATCTTCTGGTCATTGGAGTCCGAGAATGATTAGGATCTTTCCCCTTGACCAAATGCCAACCTAGGAGACTACCTATTCTCCAGAGACCAATTATTGTGAGCCTCTAATCATTTGTTTGAAGCTTGCTTCAACTAGAACCCTTGTGACAATAGTCCGGCAGGTTTGACCCCAATAGAAATTCACGACTCAGTTGTTAGAAATCTTTTCATATGTGGTGCCTTAGAGTTGGTTATCCCGTCGACAACTCATGTATACTGTGGACGAGTAGTTTCATTCTATTTTATCGACCATGTGTCATTGCACACGCACTTGTTTTCCATTTATTGAGGAACGACCCTTGACTTGACTTATATCTACCGTACCCCGATACGTCGTACTTATTCTTTATTAACAAGAGTCGAAGTAAATATCTGGACTTTGGAATCCTTCTAAACCTCACCATTCCTAAAACCATGTCCTAGCTTCTAAGGTGGGTAGACTGTAAGCCCTAAAATTTTGGGATATATGAAGATTACTGATTGAACGGAATAATTCCCATTAGGATGATAATTAGTGCCCCATGGACTCCCACTTTTCATTTAGATCATTTTGTGTCCCCGGTCGTGTCATTAATATTTGGAGCACGAGACCAGCTGTTACCTCCCAACAAACTTCATATGTAAGATCTAGACGAGTCCACATTCATCTAGGTATATCATGTCCCACTCAAAACTGTCCCCTTGTACCTATTTTTGTGCTATGACTTTCAGGTTAAAAGGACTAGCTACAACCCTTACCACAATAACGGTATACTTCCCGACTTCCACTAGAGCCTCAACCTTGACTCAATTCCTTCGACCCAATATGTGGTGGTGATCTACTCGAAGCCCACTACGCACACGCTGCTAGTGTGCCACTTGATAGAGGCCTCTTATGCTACTTAAACACAAAAGTCACCGAAGGCGCATTTTGGACTTTAGGAACTTAGCTAACCAACCTGACTGGCAACTAGCTCAACCACTTGAGTTAAAGCCTATTCTAGGTTACCCTAACCTAGTGGACATAGTTTTATCTTGGGATCTTGTTCAGTCCATATAGATTGAGATCCAAGGTTCATCCAACCAACGAGTAATGTCAAATTAGGAAGCCCATTAAGACTCAGTAAAACCCATCTATGCATACCACCATATTTGAACTATAAAATTGAACTATTTTAGGTCCCTATACCTATTATGTAGTCCCCACCTCTTAGAACGTGAAGTCATTCGTAACCCTTATTCTATCTGCCTGAAAGCCGCGATACAATTTTGTATTGCAGTGATATCTATTGCTTGTGTGTTTAAATAACCACGAAAAAGATCACATTCTTGATTTCTCAAATTCCGTTCTATTATGGAACCTTGTTTAGAATTTCGAGAATGGAGTTTCTGTATTGCACGGATTGCAAGCCCCTCTAAGAAACGAAAGGTTCTTCGATTTAGCAAGTGACTGGACTAGAGTAGCCCAATCTAACAAATAAGTCAATGGTTCGTAAAACTTTCTTCCTATCTGCATTATTTGATATTCTCTACCACTCTTAAAATTTCATATTTACTCTTGATTATTTTTCCTTATCTTTATGACCCTCCTATTCCAAAGCGACGAATGGTCATATTTCCTTAGCTACTTGTGTAAATTTGTTGCTGTTAAATTTTGGATTGCTTGATAGATAGGAGAGGGTTGTAGATGACGTATGCTATAGATATCTATCAGTAGTTACTTTTGCAATTAGCTGGAGGGTTACAATGTTATGACGTCAGGTGCTTGAAGTGGATAGTGTGACCAAAGGTGGGTAGAAGCCCCCGATGATTCGTAGTTACAGAATGGCTAGGAGGAGGATATAAATATTTCTGAGAAATTAAATTTGAGAAGATTAAAGAAATAGTAGATTTATTTTTTTGAATTTTAAGCATGTTTATGAGTTAGAATTTCGAGGACGAAATTATTTTAAGGTGGGTAGATTTTGAGCTCCCCTTCCCGAAAATTTTGAAATATTTTTATTATTATTTATTTTATTTAAATGGTAATTTTTTTATAATTGTACGAATTTCTAGGACCAAAAAAGATGGGGTATGATATGCTCACCAAAAACTCGTATGGGTCATTTTAGTTGGTTAATATTGTCATTGGTATCGTTAATATTATTATTCTTATTCTTCTTCTTCTTCTTATTATTATATTATTCTTAAATAATATAATTGATATTCGTTTAATTTGATAATTCATTTTCAAATGAATTGTATGTGCATATGCGCAATATTTTATGAACCATACGCAAGGAATTTATCATTGAGGTTTTGACTATTGAATATTTATTTATATATATAGGGTTGTATTGTCATATGGTTATATATACATATATACATGTATATGTAGAAGTATATATAACTATATATAACTATATATAACTATATATGTAGAAGTATATATAACTATATATATGTAGAAGTATATATAACTATATATATGTAGAAGTATATATATATATATATATATATATATATATATATATATATATATATATATATATATATATATATATATATATATATGTAGTAAACAAACAAAAGAAATAAAGCAAGTTTCGGTCAACATACTAAACCGAGCACAAGCCCATACAATGCTTCCCCAGCCATTAATTCCCCACAAGCCCAAGCAGCAGGCCGAGCACACCCATATACAATCGAGCGGTCGACTCCTTGTTCATGAATAAATAGCAGAGAGAAAGGAACAGAGCACATCGAAACCTAAAACCCTAACCTAATAGCGCGCCACCCTCCTCCAACCAATGCGACCTTGCCCGACCTCCGTACGGCACCGCAGCCACCGGCGGCCGGCGGCGGGGGGCCACGCGCGCGCGGGCCGCGCGCTCATATGCAGGATGGTACAAATACAGCGGATTGCAAGTCCCGTCTTTGCGGTATGATCCCTCTCTCGACACACAACTATTTCACGAACCGTAAATTGTTTTGGAAAGCCAACATAACCGTCTCGAAACCCTAGTAAATTAATTTCGTATAGGATGCACGACCAGTCCATGAGATCGACCCGAAGTTGGTCGAAAACCTATAAAAATAGAACACTAATTCAGTCCAATCATCCACGTTCGGAGATCGATCCCGATCGATCCCGTACCGTATTAGAAATTCTATTTAAACAACTTTTTAGACAACATATACAGGATTACAACACCTTTTATAGACTCTGAATTCGTAAAGTATGTAGAAAGTTATCCGATCCCGAAGTTTTAAAAAAACCTGTTTTGAATAATAGAAAAGTTTAGAAAAACTTTCGATACGACGTGCGTTCCGCCAATCCGGACATCGTGGTCGCAAACCGAAAGCATCAAAATTTGCGTATCGGCTTCATGGACGTGTGGGATTTGACGGAATTCAAATTGGTTGCGTGTGCGCGACGAATTTGATGCGTATCCGTCGAAATTCACCGAATCGGCCTCTGTGCAAAATTTCTAATTACTTTGTGCATGCTCGTCAGATTGAGACGAAGCTTACGACATCAGGACCGTATCATTTTTCTGGTCCTGTATGCCAAGTTTGGTCCAATTCTGAGACAGTTGAATCGGAACGCCGTTTTGCGGGCCCCACGGTCCGACTCAACTGGCAATTTTGTGCACAGCCCGCCGAATTCCAACTTTGGACATACGGTTGGGTTCGTATCGAAAAACTGGACCTGTTGATATATAGTTTGATGACTTTAGAGACCGTTGACTCTGGTACGCTTTTCGGTGCAAAGCGGGTCTAACGGCGGGCACCGTTTTGACACGAAATTATCGTTTTGCCCCTGTGTCCAGAATTGGACTTAAGGACAGGCAATTCTAGCTAATTTGACTATTCTGAGAATGTTGATAATATTTATTTCACCATCTGGAGATTTTTTGCATGTGTTGACTTTAGTGACTCATCTGATCTGGTTGTACTATCGGTTTCTCCAACTAAGGATCACAGGCAAGTGCACTTTCTGATTGCTTTCGATTCATAGTTGTCTTTTCATTTCATGTTTATACATATATCTTGCTGCTTGTTGACACGCTCGTCACACGGAGTAGTCGGAAGGAGAAATATCTTAGTAGACATGTGGACTACCCAGAACTATCTCCATGATGTCTATTCGTGAACAATAGCACCTATACACGACACGTGCAGGTGTCAGATTTATCCCCTAGCCATTCACATGTCGAAAGGGATATTTCACACCACATAGGTAGATGTCTTTTATTTATTTTTCCTTTTCTTCTCCACCGTGCCATGTCATCAGTACTTTTCAGTTTTTATACCTCATATGTTATTTTTATGTCTTGTTAATTCTATTGTGTCTTCGTATTGCCGTCGGTTTATGTACTTATTCTATTTCTGACTGGAAACAATCATTTTTCAGGTTAGCTGTGGCTTCACTTAGCTTGGAAGATTCGGGTGTACTTGCAGACAGAAACCTAGAAATAGATAGCAGTTGTATCAATTTCATTAATTATAAAATCTTGTATTTTCTTTAAATATTAATATTGTAAAAATTGTAATAAATTTAGAAATATGGATGAGCAGCAAATGTGATATTTTGAGCATTTATTTTTTACGGGCTTGACAGCGTTCTACCGTCGACTCTGCGGCGTAGGCTGGCTTGGACACGTCTCGTATCCGAAAAAGTGGGTGCGGGCCGAGACATTATCTATGATTCTAAGTCAGGATTCTCAACTGTAGGAATTCGAGGACGTAACTGACTTCCTCTCCGGTACCGACACCTCAGTCCAGTCCCTAGCAAAGGCAAGTACGGTTATGTTATCTCACAATTTAATTAGTAATTGTTATCTTGCATGCTTAAACCACATTGCTACACGGAACTCTCTCCCAGAGTTCAAATATTGATTGTGGGATATTGGGGGAGTAGTGTAGTGCTTATGACCAATACCTTCATATTGCATAATTGTGCGAGCTTACCCCTCTTACACATGGGGATAAGCCATATCGCATCGCTAGGATGCTATTGTACAACCCAAGCCGGTCATACACATTACCTATTCAAATTACATTGTTTTCAAATATTGAATTGCTGAAAAAATTGTTGAAAAATATTGTACAAGTATTTCAAATTGTTTAAAATTGTAAATTTTCGTTACTATTTGAACTGTTAGATAGATATAATTGTACTTTGCTCCTTTTCTGACTGGATCCCACCAATAGGTGACATTGATGATGCTGAGCTATTGTTTAATAGCTATTATGATCCCGTGCTGTACCCTACGGTGCTTCCAGAGTCTCACTTAGAAGACGCTGATTCCGAGGCCGATGAGCCGGCCATTTGGCTTAGAGGTGTGCATCGATCTGTGGTCGACCTATTTGGTCACAACCGAAGTCGAACTGAAGTTAATCGGTTTGAAAATAATTACAGTCGAACCAAACCAACCAATTGGCCGGTTCGATTTTGAAAGCGACCGACTT
The DNA here is from genome assembly GCA_029216955.1 of Iris pallida. Classification (NCBI taxonomy): domain Eukaryota; kingdom Viridiplantae; phylum Streptophyta; class Magnoliopsida; order Asparagales; family Iridaceae; genus Iris; species Iris pallida. The sequence goes on along the minus strand of JANAVB010024997.1, from coordinate 8,646,068 downwards.
GGTTCGGTTTGGATCGGTTCGGCTGATCGATTTTAATCAGACAAAAAATTTCAAGTATATAAAAGTGTTTCACAAAGTAAATTCACACAAAAATAAATTCTAACCATATTTTGTTTGGAAGATGTTTGTATGAGATTCCAAAATAGACAATAATCTTCTAAGTAGATCACTTGCATAATGAATTTCTTCCACAAATCCAAAATAATTCTCGAAAAGAAACTATAATCCTAATAGATCTATAAATTGAAGATGGAAAATAAACAAACAATGAGATGGATAAGTTGGACCGGATATAAACCTAACTTTAGGTTGTTACTAACTAGGTTCGGTTTGGTTCGATTTAAGCGGTTTTTGGAATGACCAAACCGTGAGCCGAACCAAATCGGTCGATTTTTTAAATGGTCAAGTCGAACCAATCCGACCGGACCATCGGTTCGGTTAAAAACCGACCGATTCGGTTTGGTTTGGTTCGATTTGGTCGGTTTGGTTCAAATATGCACACCCCTAATTTGGCTAGTTGATTTTCATTTTTCTCTACGTTAGAGTTGCAGACTTTTCATTTCAGTATTTCAGTTTCAGTTGTACTTTCAATTGTTGAACAAAAGTTTTAAGTGTTCGTAATATTAAAGTTGTGACAAAGATAATTGTTGTTGAGATTACCTGTATATAGAAACAGCTTACTGCCGTCGTCTCACAACGGTGCAGGCCGGGCATGATCCGATTCGCCCCAACAATTTGGGATCGGGTCGTGACACTCATAACAAGAACTCAGCAATCACGTAATGTCTTTATATCCTTTGATTTTTTTTATTTAGGCTTTTAGATAAATCAAAAGATGAGATACATGTTATGCAACGACCATTCATGGTCGAGTTTTAAAAATTAATAACTCACTAGTTCCTGACGTTCGTGTTGTTTACCAGCTGCAAAGCTAGGAGTTTGGCATGGATATACTAGTTTAATTGTCACAATGTTTCATCGACTCTATAACTGGAGCACATGGAGAATAATTGATATATCAATATATTAAAAAGGAGGCTAAACCTATTATCAATGTTACAGAAGTAGTTTGCTACTAAAGGACTATATGATTTATTACAAAAAACCCCTAAAATTAGTATTTTTTACATATATATATATATATATATATATATATATATATATATATATATATATATATCTTAACGATAATCTTCCCGAACAACAATACAACTGGACTCCAACAAAAGGAGATGAACTGAAAGAACAATTACATTGGAGGCATGATCAAATTTTTTGTCAGCTTGGGGCTTAGCAAGGACAACCTCAATAACTTGACCATCAATTTCATATTTTTTAGTTCCTTTTATTGCCTTCAAAGCACCAGATCTTTCCACAAAATGGATAAACCCAAAATCCCTGGCTATAGATGGTGGCAGAACAACTTTTGTTACCTCCCTGTGACGCTGGAAAAGTTCCTTCAATTTTTTTGATATAACATTCTCTGGCAAGTTTTTGACATAAACAGCTTTTAAAATGCAACAGAAAAGGTCACTTCTACGCGAATGATATTTTCATGTATCAGTATAGCTTCCCGACTCAGATTAGACACTTCCTAAGCTTTAATAGTCTGATGTTAGAATCTTGTCTTTTAAGCCTTGATGACCATTTATAAAAAAGAATCTTTAAAGTCTTCTCATCTTTTTTCGCCTTATGTACATCAACCTTTATTCTTCCTATTCTACTATCTTGTGATCCTGGTTGATTGTGCCCCAAAATGGAACAGTTTTCTTAATAGTCTAAATCATTTTGAGAACTTCACAAGGCTGCTAGATGGATAATAGGGACAAGGGCTGGTTAGATACATGATCCCAACAATCTATGTTTTTTTTGACAATTGACACAACTTGTATAATTCAGTTTGACAACAAGTGAATATTTTTATTTGTGGTTCTTCCCACATTAAGCAACAATGTATGAAATTCCAGTATGTTTACGATATGTATGTCCTAATTCATTGATTGTTGTCTCCACATTGCTGCAAGAACTTTTGCTAAACCCTCTACTCACTGATACTTATACGTTGTTGCACGCAATTATGAACATATAAAACTGTATTGTTTAATTCCTTGTTATATATAATTGTCTTTTCATCTAGAAAAACTTGATCACATATTTTTAGTGTGCATGATCTAAAAGTGCAAGGATTGCCAAGTTCATGAGAAAACAATAAGATTGTAGCAAAAACTCTGTGTCATGTGGTATGTACATGTTACAATTATGGCATTTTTGCGTATGTTTCACATTATTTTTTCTGCTTTTTATTTTGTGCAATATAAAGATAAATTTTCTTTTACTGATTTGAGAATGATCTCAAATATGATAACTACATTACTTGACTCTTCTAAATGCTCATATCACTGTAGGCTCACACAAATCCGAACGATAAGGAAAAATGTGTTATACATATAATTCTTCTTGTGTTATTCTTGTCATTGGTGAAAATGATAAGGCAAATGTGATGGTTTCTTAAAGAGTTTTGGTCTCAAAATATGTGATGGATTTAATATTGGCATTGGTGAAACAAAATATTTCAAATAGAATAAAAATTAAGAAGGTAAAGGGTAACTTAGTTATCTAGTCTTCCAAATGTTGTTCATGATAGTTCAGTTGAGTTATTATACTCTCCTTATTTTCTCCAGGATATTGTTCTCTTGTTTTCTTTTTGGTCAACAAGCTCATTAATATAAATTAGTAACTTGTGCTCTTGTTCTCTCAGTTGAGTTACTATACCCTCGCCGCTATCCAATTCCTAACCTTTTTGGAGCTTACATTGTCTTCTTTTAATATGCAAGCCCTTTTGATTTGATGCCCTGAACAAAAAATGCCTTTGAAAAGTTTGGAAACCTTATTTTTTTTTTTCACAACAGTATTTAACCAACTTAAATATTTTCAGAGGAATATTATAACATTGGACACATCTATAAGGAGTGTAATTTGTTTTTTGTATAAGCTAAATTTTCTTTATAATTCTTGTTTAGTTATGAAGTTGTACTATTTGAGTTTTTTTGTATTATTAGTATATTTTTTGGGTCTTCCTAGCTGTGCTAGTAATCAGATGTAATTTTCTATCTAAAAGTTGTAGGTTGTCATTGTGATTGCTAATTTGTTTGAAAGTTCATTTTATGAGAAAATGAGTTCTGTAATCAGTTGAGGAGTGCTTACAACAAATTGACTGTTAGATCTTTCAAGTAGCAGGAAGCATTTTTTTTTTGAGCATGTAGGAAAATGTAAGTTATTTACACTAATCCATTGGATCCTTCTGAAGTAAATTATCCACTAGTCACATGAATGATTGATAATTGGATGGCCTTTTAGGTTCTTGACACCTTACATTTCTAATAATGTCATATATCCTTCCACATACCTATATTGTAAATTATCAGATTAAGAATTGTAAATGTATGTTCTCATTGAAGCTCCTTGTATGTTACAATAAGCTTTTTATATTTGTGGTCAATAAATTACTAGAATAGTAGTTCATTTGGTTGTATGGAGTACTGAGTTCAATATCTATATAAGAACATGTATGAAAGTATTGATAATTTGTGTTCTTGTTCTCTCAGGAACTCGCTGAAAAATGAAGGTGCATGCTATGAATAGGAAAATATTATGGATATGGGAGGGATGTGCTCCTGTCTGGTTTGCTACTTTTTTGGTTTCCTTTTGTTTGGTTGGATTATGTTTTGTGGTGACTATTGATGGATGTTTTTGGTTTGGATGTTTAAGTGGTATGGAAACAACAGATGTGGGATATGTGTACTTTATGGTTGGATTATGTTGTGGTTGGACAAGTGATGAATACATGTGGTGGGATGTGTATTAGAAGTTTTTATTGTATGAACATTACAGTTTGTTAATATGAAACTTGGGTTTTATAGTAATTTGATGTGTGTAGCTTCTGGATTGATATTATGTGTGTTTGATTAATATTATATAATTCTTGACAGAATTTTGGCATGCTTCTCTTGACGGTACTTTGGATAGCTTCTCTTGATGGTTGTTAAACATCAATGTTAATTCAAATTATGCTGCATAATAGTCGTGAATTCATGCTTTTCTTGACAAATTTTGTTCGTCAAAACAAATGCTTTTCTTGACGGCTAAAGGCCGTCATCTAGGCCGGAGTCAAGAAAAGTTTTTGCCTACGTTGATGGTTTCTAAAAACTGCTATCTTGACGGCTAAAAACAGTCAAGAAAATTATTTCATATGACGGCAAAAAAATGTCAAGAAAAGTCCTGCCAGCGACCGTCAAGAAAAGGGAAGGACTTTTCTTGACTCCGGCCTACTTGACGGATCCGCAACCGTCAAGATACCCATTACTTGACTGGGAATCACCGTCAAGAAAAGCCATTTTTCTTGTAGTGATTGAAGCAGTGAGCCACGCCTACAACCAGACAAGGACAAGGGGTAGCACACTAATCTGCGACGAGATACTGTTCCATGTCATGACCAGTTATAAATACATGATACATGCAATCAAGATACAGGTGCCAGATACCACATACAAAAAAAATCATAAATTTACCGTTCCATTCATCATACCTTCTATATCTCGACCGTATCAATTCTGTTGCAAATTCGAGGGTCAATGCGATCGCACGCTTCAAACGCTACAACATTCCATGTCTCAGCCGATCAGCGAAGCTCCGCCGCGAGCAGAACATATCCTAAACCTGCGAGCAATCAAGTAGGAGATTCGTACTTTCGTCTTCTCTGTACTGATCAAAGACCCACTTAACTAAACCGACATTAAGTAATGTATTGAATCATGCAGCATACAATTTAGTTATCTTTCTATATTCTCTTTAGGATCGGTTTCTTGGCATATTCAAAAGTAGTAAATCATATTATCATGGCAAGCATGTTATTTCGATTCGCATAAGCAAGCAGGCAACTAATAGCAATCTCGTGTTATTTTGCGGCTTCTTACCAACACTGACGCACTCGTCCTTGCACCGACGCAAGGTGAATACGTCTTATTCCTTCCCTGTCATGTTATAAGTGCTCTGTGCAGGATCTCTGTATTCCTGCACTTTTGGCCCACCGTTTCTTAACTATATGAAGGTCGTTGGCATATCCGCGCCAGAATGGACTAAAGTTATTTCTCATTTCTTTTCTCAAATTGGGTAGCCCGGCGTCTCACGGGATGGGTTGCTATCCAAATAACCGGAGGCTTACCATTGCATACCAATTATTGCGGCTTTTATATCAATAATCGGTCGCTAATCGTCTTAGATATGTGTGCCCATCAAAGTTTAACATCCCCTCCTTGGCCGAACGGTCCTGGTGCCCCGATGCAAACCCATTCAAGGGAACACCCGTGCACGGGAGATTATTTTCAGTCCATTTCTCGAGTCCATTCGACCATGCAATGCGCGTCTTATTCAAACAACCAAACATAGTCTTGAGTCCGTGACTCAGACTTCGTATCATCTCGTATTTCTCACATCATTTCAATGTTCAATGGGATCATGCCCCAACTCAATGTTCGTCAATCGAATGATCCGGAGGTCCCAAACATTTTTGAGGCATCATGTCACATCCGACAGTTCCGTCACATTCATGCCACAACTGTTCTCTTCGCAACGAAGCCATCGTTTATGATTCTCGTGCACGTACGCATGCTTTAACACAATTGTTCTCTATTTTTCGAGTCGTGCATACGATGTACGCCTCGATACCGTAATTCCATGTTTTATGCCTTAGTGTTCAATGTTCATGGCTCGTGCACTAGGGCACTCGCCTCAATTGTCTTTCAATGTGCTAGCCTTCTAACTCGTACGCGGGGGCACGAATGACTTGTGCACTGAGGCACTCGCGATACAATTATCCCATGTTCTTATGGCTTGCGCACCGAGGCGCTCGTCTTTGCGATATTCAATTTCAATAGCGACTCGTACATTTGATGTAAGTTTTATTTTAATTGTTCTGTCTAGTGTTCGATACGCACTATGTTCATCTCTCGATCGAGCCAAACCCGTGGTCTCGTAGGTTAACTTAGCATACAACGATGTATTTTACTTAGGTATATAGGAGTAGGAAAGAAGCGACAAAGTTCCCCCACCTTAGCCGATATACCTTGTCGTTTCGTCGAGCCGATGCGGCTCGATTTCATAACTTTGTTTGCACGACCAACTCTTCTGACTTGGCCATTCGAACACTTTGGGCTACGTTGAATATCCAAGCGATTTGGCCTACCGTGTCTATGCTTCAGTTCGTGGCAAGACGATGATTTGGTTTTGCGGACACCATTGCAAATAAGGCAAAATATCAACATCTTATATTTTAGCTTAAACGTATAGCCTGCACACGAAACCAACTAAAATCAATACTTATCCGAATCGGACTAATGCCTTACGTCGATTCGATTTCTTAGAATCTTCGAACCGACTCAATGCTTTCTCTCGGGCCAACTTAACACTTGCATCGATCTTACTCGATGCGTTCTCGGGTCAACGTAACTCTGCATGGATCCGACTCGATGCATTTCTTGGGTTAACGTACTCTTGTATCGATTCACATCGATACTTAATCGGGTCAATGCAACTCTTCGAGTCAACGATTCGACATAATGCACCGTACGGAACGGGACATTACAGTGTGTGTGTGTGTAATATTTGGAAAGAAAAGTTTTACGGTGAACTAATTGTGTCCTTATATATTTGTATAGGTATAGAACATCATTTACTAATTTTTAAAATATTGAATGTTAAGTACTATACGTCTAATTTCCTTTTTTGAAAATTCAAAAGTACACAAAGAAACAACCCACACTTGGACAATAAAATCTCAATTCACAACTATCATGTGAATACTTAGGACGAGAGACGGTCCTTCGGACCCAAGAACCTCATCAGCATGTAGCAAGGTCCTCTCGGCCCACCTAGACCCCGCCCATTCGAAAGCCTCAAGGCTGGATTTGATACAATATTTTAGTCCCTTTTTTTGGATAATATATTTTATTTTGGCTGATTTTTGAAGGCACTGCTGAAGTTGCTTTTGATTTTTTAAAAGCAACAATAACACATTAACACCAAAAACCTAGAAGTAACAAATAACCCTATCTCGAATGTATCAACATTTTATTACAATGATACTTACCTAATGATACTTACCTAAATTTCTTTGATCACTCATAAGGGTACATTTTGGATTGATATGCTAACTAGATCCGTCTTTCTAAGCGAATTTGGATTGCGGCTAAGTGAATTTGAATATAAATAATGTTGTTTATCTAACCTATTTAATAGAGGGTGTTGACAACTTGACTGGTTAGGTATATGTTAAGGGTGGTGACCCGATTTGACCTATATATTGAACAAATCAAATTCGTATCCACACTTCCCACACTCCGTTAAAATATAAACATACTAATTTTTTTTACACAGTCTAAGAATCAAGAATCAAGGAAGGACCAAATAAATACAATAATATATCATACAAATATGAAAAAAAACTATATAGCTCAATCATTATACTTGCTTCGAAGCAAGTATAACAAATAATCACTTTTGAAACATTATACTTAAACTGTTTGAACAAGTGGAACAGATTGATCAACTTTTGAAAGTGATCAAGTTCGAGTTTATGTTCAATAGTAAAAAAAAAACTAAATGGGTCGAGAATATATTTATTTAGTCTAAATGTGTCAACCAAGAAATGAGATAACTACAACTATTATTTAGTCTAAACTTGTCAACAAAGAAATGAGATAGCTACAACTAAATCAGTCTCTTAGTTTTAGTTTTCCTAGTAATGATTTGCAACCTACTAGTAGGCCAAAGTTATCAAAAACATTCGAAAATTTGATGGAAGATTAAATAGTCACACCAACATATAGTAATGACATAAGTTATTTATGAGTACATGTTCCAATTAGAATTACTATAGTATTGTCACCACGTTTTGACCACATTTTTTCACTATTTCAAGACAAACAAGAGTATGTTTAGTGTCATACATATTTTGCTCGTCAAATTTTATAACTTCGCTTACTTTTGCTTAAAAGAAAATTAAAGATTCTAAACTATACTAAAAAAATAGAAGATAAAATTGCAACCGGTTTCACATCCGACCCTGACCCTGACCCGACCTGATAACAGACCCGATCTGGTGGCGTCGTGGAGCGGTTACGATAGGAGTGCAACTCGGACGGGTTCGGTCGGGCTTGAGGTCAACCCGAGCCCAACCCGATGAATCATAAGCCTAGTCCGTGCCCGAGTCCGACCCGACCTTGGGTTCAATATATGAAGCACAAAACCAAGTCCGGAGGATCGGATTTGGCTCGGGTTGAACTTGGGTTGGATCGGGTCCATCGGATTTTTCAGACGCTAATATAATATTTGAAATAATTTTAAACAAAACTAATATTAAACTCATAATCAAATAGCAATCAAGTCTTGATCATTACAAAATACAAATTGAAATAAGATTTAGGATAAGAAGTTGAAGGTGAAGAAATTTAGAATTTAGACTTTTTATTTAAGAAGTATATATCGGGTTTCGGGTTCATCGGATAACCCGACATATTAATCCGAGTCCAACCCGATTTTTGATCGGGTTCAAATATTTTAACCCGAACACGAATATCTTCAACCTTAACCCAACCCATTAACGGGTTTACTCGATTTACCCGATCGGATTCAGGTTTAGTCCGTACGAGTTGCACCCTTACGAGAACTCAAATACACTTCTCGCGGGTCCCACTCCTCAAAATATCTGGCGGGTTATTGTCCAGTCTCTATCCGACGTCCGTTCTACTCCTGAAGCCGCCAGATGGACAGTCGGATGCGCTCGAAGCGGTTGCTTTTAACATTCCCACTCCTTTAAATTTTTTTCCTTTTTTAGAAACAAAGTAACGAATCTCTCGAGTTCTTTAAGCAGCGGTTCTCTAATGGCGGCCACCGACGGCGGGGCGGTGAGAACCGACGGCGGAGGAAGCTCCTGCTCCTCTCCCTCCGGTCAGTCCTCTCTCTCTCTCTCTCTCTCTCGATCGGTACTAAATTTGAGCAGCAGAGATGCAGTAGCAGTCGATTTTGACTAAATTAGGGTTTTGTTTGCAGCATATTGTGGATTTTTTTTTAGTAAATTAGTGTACTAATTCACACCGACGTTGCCAATTTAGTGTGATCCGGCTGCTGTGGTGTTCGTAATTTGAAATCTCTCTATGACACTTCCTTTTTGTCCGTTTGATCGAGTCGTCGATGACACGAACAGGACAAGGCATGCGTGTTGTAGCATTTTTAACTTACGATGGGCTTTTGGAAGATGAAGACAATTGTGGAGTGAGGCGCGTTGGATCGCTCTATCATTAGAGCAATGCCCCCACTCCAATGCACTGATGCGATCTGTTTCTTTAGAAGAACATAGAAAGAAAAGAAAGAAGAGAAGAATTTGGTGTTTTTTTTAAAGAGGGCCTAATAAGCACTTCTTTTATAGCACAAAGCATCCGTTCGAACACAAAAGCACCCCTTCGAACGGAAGAAGCATCCCTTCTCGCTACGAAAAGGAAGCATTAGTTGATTCAAATTTCAAACATGCAACCATTCATTAAGAGCATCATTAGTAGATGGAGCTAAAAAATGCATCTTGAGGCCCGGATTTATAATTAAAAAAATATATGTAGAATGGGTTGGATTTATACGAGAATAGTAAGAAATAAATCTTGAGACCCAAATGAGATGAGTATATGTAGACCCATGTGTCTTTTTTTTTTTTCTTTTCCAAAAAATAATATAAATCTATAATCTAGAAATTGGGGCTCCAAGTTGAGCCTTACTATTCTACAAAATGAGTTCCTACATTCTGAATTTAAATTCTGAGGCCCAAATTATTGCTCTTGTGGGTGGGACAAGACCGTCATGGAGCTCCAATTCAGCCTTACTATTCTACAAAATAAGCTCCTACATTTTGAGTCTAGAATCTAGAAATTGTATCGATCCTTATTTTTGATCCTCTAAACAGAGTGGTGGCATCAGGATTCGAAGTCTGAACCTGTACTTCAAACAAATAGCCAACTCCTTTAACTTGACCCAATAATCGTCTGTAAAGAAATCAATAAAAACTAATTTGTATTTTTGAAATTATATTTAATACAATAAAATAATAACATTTCCCCACCAATTTCAAAAATAGAACAAATAAATTTTACACTCTTGGTCATGAAGATGTGTACATACATTCAAGATGTCTCCTGGACTTGAATCTTCACTTTAGCTCTGTAACATCAAAGTTCAAATAAGTTGTGTGGGGACTTGGTCTTGCACTAAGGACCTTTTGCCGATGAAACAAATACAATGCACATGCACACTTTCTATCGATCAAGTTGTTAAAAATATATTTGCACTATTCTGGCCATGTACATGTCCTGGTTTAATGAATGCTTATGAAGAAACTTCTCATAGAAGGCGACCACACCTCCATATTCAGATATGTAGGTTTTATTGTGTTACCGCATCACAATATTAAAACAAACTATTAAGAGTATGTGACTCATCCTCTTTCTTGATCACAGGATCCGAGTATGATTATTTCCAGAGATATATCTTCAATTGAATTCACAGTACTTGGGGTACAAGTATTGAGTTTGATTTATGTGATATCAAGTTCATTTTGTAAGGTTCTAAACCTATCCCCACTGATACTTTTGTATCAAATATCTTGAAAGTCCCTTTGTAAAAGGATTTGCAAGATTCTGATTTGTACGCATATACTTAATCCCAGTCATTCTATCATCTTCCGAGTAATTGTCGGATATATCCATGCTTAGACTCAAATGTCTAAATATGCAATTAAAAACTTTACTATAGGCTACTAAACTTGCAACCTTATTGTCTCATTTTATAAGTATTGGATGCATTGACTTAAGCACGAAGGTCTAAAGAAATGGAATGGATTTCTCAATCATTTTGCTTTCTTGCCACAATCCGTAAGAGCAATAAACTCTATGATGGAGAACAAGTTGAAAATTTCGGTTATCTTTTAGATTTTTTCAGTTTGTTTGTTGGGGCAGATCTAAATAAGGACTATTTTATCTCTTAGAGTTGGTTAGATTGGTTAGAGATTTATTTTATATGATTTTTATTGTTTTGTAGTCTATAAATAGTCTGTAAGTTCAGAAGTTATTAATAGAAGAATTGAAAAATGAGAAATCTATATTGAGTTTGTATGATTCCTAAAGTGGATAACTCTATCTTATCTCCTTTTCCGTCTCGACGATACCAGCACGCCATTCTAAATTGAGTTTTCCTAATTATTATTGGTCTTTCTATTAAAATTATTTATGATAAATTTATAATAGTTGATTTTTCACGTTTCATTTAAATCTTCCTTGCCTATTTTGTCATAAATCCCAAATTTCATATAAATCATATTTTCTTTAGGTTTTCGTCCCGGGTTAAATTGGTTTCAGAGCTAAATCCTGGTTTATGAATATTTTTATACGTAGGTAAAATCCATACAAAATGTCCAAACAAAATTTCTCGCAACAAATTCGTGCGATAATCAATGTTGCATATGATAAGATGCATGTCGAAATAAAAAAGTTGTTCGATGAATTTTTGAACCATTTTAAGGCAGAAACTATTGCTAATGTTGATCCTATATCCTTAAAAAATTCATTAGTAGAAGCTACCGGGTCTATAATAGACGAATCACTAATTAGATCCAAGTCTGAATCTAGGGGCATGTTTAAACCATTAATAACTTTTGACCTTTATATATCATCCTTAGGAGAATTAAATAGGTCATTTGATGAAACCAATAAAGTAAAAGAACCTGTTAAGTCTTCTAAATATTTTGAACGTGCTCCAATAATCAAACTCGGGAACAGTTTATATTATATGTTAGTTACAAATAATTGCAATAATTTGTAGAAAACAATAATTGATCGTAGGGACGCGCGAAAACAATCACCATTTATAGAGGTGCTTGATGTTATTTGCCAAGCAAACATTCCGTTTCTTCCACCTCTACAACTGTTATTACCAATCTGGGGTTCTCTTATCTTTTAAGAAGTCTTTGTGTTGGCTACACTACTGAAAGAGAGACCTCCACTATGATCGATTTGGAGGGTATCACCAAGAGCATAATTCTTGGATTTCATGTTTACATGATTCACCAGGAAGTGAATTTTTAAAAGCCGAAAAGAATGATAGAGAAAAAGTTGGGATTTTCAATATCTTTTAGAATTTTCAGTTTGTTTGTTAGGATAAATCTAAATAAGGATAATTTTATCTCTTGAGTTGGTTAGGGATTTGACTCATCTTATGGATAAGTATTTAAAGATTTATTTTATGTTCTTTCAATTGTTTTGTAGTATAGTATGTAATTTCGAAAGTTATTAATTGAAGAATAAATTTTTTTTTTTGAGTTTGTATGGTGTGATGCTAAAATCCTAAAGTTGATCTATCTATCTTATCTCCTTCTCTGCCTCCGATGTTACCAACACGCAATTCTAAATCAGCTATTCCTAATTATTATTTTTCTCTTTCTATTAAAATTATTTGTGATAAATTTATAATAGTTGATTGTTCATCGTTTCATTAAAGCTTTTGTGTCTAAATTTTCATAAATCTTCAATTTCGTACAAATTATATTTTCTTTAGGTCTTCGTCCCGTGTCACTCTGACTCCATACAAAATTATAATAATTTGTTTCTTTGATTTCCAAGAACAACACCCCAAGGGTAAAGAACTATCCACTAGTTGATAAGATTCTCCCATAATTGAATTCCATCTAGCATCCTGGTATGTCCATTGTAGTGTAGATTGTAGTCTATGGTCTTTCACAAGTATACAAAAACTATGGTCATAGCACTCCAATGCTCATTGTTTGGACAATTAGTATATCTACTATGTCTTCCAACTACATATGCTAAATCTGGTCTTGCAGTATGCATGACATACATAAGACTTTTCAATTGAGAAATTGCTCTTTCTTTATTTGTAACTAATTTAGAATAGGATCAAAAGGAGTAGATGCACTCTTTCCACTCAATTCATTATATTTATCCTCACCATAATGAGACTAGTTCAATATCAATTATCTTACTTCCTAAGATAACGTCTGCCAAACCCAAATCTTTTATATCAGATTTCGAAGACAAAAATGTCTTTTCTGTCACTAATTAGTTTAATGTCAAAACTGAAGATAAGCATGTCATCAACATAAAGGCATGTAATTACGACATTGTTATCTATGCGTTTGCTATAAATGCACTTGTCAGTTTCATTAATGTTGAAACTTTTTGAAATAATGACACTTCCAAACTTTTGATTCCCCCACTGTTTTGGGGCTTGTTTTAAACCATATAATGCTTTAATAAACTTGCACACTTTGTCTTCTTGTCTCGCAATCAAGCAAGCTTCTGGTTGCTCCATATAAATCACTTCTAAATCTCCATTAAAAGGATAATTTTGACATCCATTTGATAGATTGAATATAGAAGCCAAAAAGAAAATATTCTAATTGAACTAATTCTGGCTACAGGAGAATAAGTGTCAAGTAAATCTATACCCTCTTTTTGTCTATAGCCTTTCATAAGTAGTCTTGCCTTGTACTTGTACGTGGTTCCATCAGGCTTAAGTTTCTTCTTGAAAATCCACTTGGAACCAACATGCTTAGAGTCTTAGACCTCTTGGGAAGATCTACTAATTTCCAAGTTTGATTATACATAAAGAATCTATTTCATCATTGTTAACATCTGTCCAGAATGCAAAAACCATGTGAGAATAGCATCAATATAAGTAACATGATCACCTTTTTTTTTAGAATAAGCAACATGTATTTCAACAATTGTTTTATCTCTAGGTACTTATGTCAAATACATTTGGAAATAAGGACCAAAAGTTTTTTTTTATTCTAGCATGTGTACTTCTTCTTAGTTCTGGTTTTACATTGTTAGAATTAGAACTAGTAGGCACAATTGAAGCAATAATGTTATTGTTGTTCTCATTGATTGTGGGTATTGCTGAAAATTGATTTTAAAAAAATACCTCTCCAGATTCAATTATAGAATTTTTGTGTATAAGCACCATTTACTTCGGTAACCAAAAATAACTCTTGCTATTGGTCGAATAACCAATAAATATACACTCAATACCCTGTTACCCAATTTGGATCTTCTAGGCTCAAGAAGTCTCACTAATGCACGGCAATCCCACACTCTAAGATAACCAAGATCTGGTTTTCTTTTCTTCAGAAGTTCATAAGGTGTCACGAATTTTTTGGGGGTACGCTAATTAGTATATGACAAGCACTATAGAGAGCCTCACCCCACAAGTTAGCATTCAAACCTGAACTGGAATCATAACATTTACCATTTCTATTAAGGTTATATTCTTCCTTTCAGCAGTCCATTCTTTCGAGGTGTGGAAGGTGCAATTATGTTATTAACAATGCCAACATTTCCTCAAAAGTTATTCACGTCAACATAATCACCACCTCTGTCAGACTTAAGAGATTTGATTTTAGTGTCATGTTGATTATGTACTTTCTCTTTGTAGTTCTTAAACATATTCACATATTCAACTTTGTGTCTCATCAAATAAACATAGGTGTATTTCGAGTAAACCGTCAATGAGGGTAATAACCACCTCTTGTTAAATTTTGATTCAAGTCACAAAGATCAATATGAATAAGTTCAGTTTCTTTCTACAATTAGAAAAGGTTATCTAGTTATTTTAGATTGTGCACAAACTTTACGTTTTCTAATATCGAAAGAATCATAATCAGGAATGAGACAAAGACTTATCATGCTTTTCATACGATGATAAATGAACATTTTATAATATATCATGCCATAAAGGAGAATAATCAATGATATAAATAGAACTAGAATCTTTATTGATTAGGTGCAACTTGAACATCCCATTACATATCCTTTTCCCAAAAAAGTTCCTACTATTGGTTATTACAACTCTGTCCGACTCGAGAACAACTTTGAAAATAAGGAGAGTTTGTCGAGGAAGAAAATGAGGAAGTAGGGAATGAAGAGGAGAATGTATGGACGGCTACGATTTTTATTTTAGTGAAGGCTAGGGTTTGGCTCATCCATGGTCCATACCATGTTAGAGACTACATTTTGGAAATGTTGAGATTGCTATTGTTAGGCTTAAGGCCAACATGGAAAGCACAAACCTTTGGAAATCGGTAACATGTCCATGTCAGATACCTATCAGACACGTCACAAGCACTCCAAGATACACTAGGACACACCAAAATCTGTTTCGTATCCGTGTCGTGGTGTCAGAATCGTGTTGTATATGTGTCCTTGCAATATAAAGGCCAACTGTATATAGGGAGAGAGGCATAGGAGTCTAGCTACTCTAGACTAAAAGTATCATACACAGGAAATTAGGATAGAAACCTATACAATACAATAGGCTATTCTTAACAACGATGACATTCTTAGTGTATTTTTAGTGTCTCTGTTGTATCAAATACATGTTAGACACAAAACTTTAATTTTGGTCGGTCCTAGTGTATTTTGGGTGTGCCATGTCACATATATGTCTGACACAACACAAACACGACATGGATATTGGCGTCTACTACTGTATTTTGGAGTGTTTGTAGTATGTCAGTTGCATGCCCGATACATCACATACATTGATTTGGCGTGTCCTAGTGTGTATTACTATTTTTGAGTGTTTGTGTCATGTCAGGTACACGTCTGACACAACACAAATAAATTGATTTTTGTGTATCATAATATATTTTTGAGAGTTTGTGTTGTGTCGGATACAAGTATGACACAACACAGATGCCATTGATTTTGGTGTGTCCTGGTGTATTTTGGTGATTTGGTCTGTGTCGTTCTAGATACATGTTCAACACAATGCAAGATGGACACGACACCAATTTTTGCAGTGTCCATGCTTCCTAGTCAACAATACAACCACCTTATTCATGCAACAAACTTGGCTAAACAAAAAGATAGCAAGAACAGTAATAATAAGAATTTGTGGTTACATTTTGTGCTTGGTTGATTAATTTATTGCACAGAGAAATGTCACACCTGTGGAATGATAATGTGCTTCACTAGCTTTCTTACAAGCAATAGTATAAAACTTGATTATTTTGCCCTTACTGATAGCCTTTTTCCAGTTATAAGTGACAGGAATCTACCCAGGGCAAATACTATGCCAGGAGGAACCGGAAATGTTGAAATATCAGGCACTTCCTCTGGGCCACAGAATCTGGAAAGGTCAAGAAGTGAGAGGCGGAGGCAAAATCTACAAACCGGCACCACAGTACAGTTGTTTAACGAAAATATTTCTGACAAAAAGAAGGTTTGGACTGTTCACTTTTCCTTCAAAACCATATCCTTACTTTGAATTTGATGGTGTACACTTGAATGACAATATTTTGGTTGCTGAAGCATTACTTCCTAGTAACAAGTCCCGTCTATAATATTTACATCATTAGCTGCTTCTACAAGAAAAATGGATTAAGGTAGACATGTTCACAGAAGGCGTTTTTTTTTTCTTTTTCTTTTTGGTGCTTGAGTATGGCAATTGGTGCATGTAGTATTCTCACACATACTCACTAAAGTTTTTTATTTCCTATGGACTGGCTTCTTTTATGATAATTATCATATGGAAAAAACTAAACCTTGTAATATTAGTTACTATGCCTACCAGTGTTCCATGGAAGGTTTATGTTACAAATATGGAACATTAGGATTCTTTGATGTGGGCTAACTGAGCTACCTTTTGTATAGTGCAAGAAGATCTAAAGCTTAACTTAGGTTATGCACTTCCCTAATTACCCAAGGTGTTCTGTTAATCCTACTGTTATCAAGTCTTATTTCTGCAGTTTTCCTGCAAGAAGAGAATACCCTCTTAAATTCTCTTCCTCCACCCTTAATCTTGAAAGATTCTTCTAGTTCTACTGCGTGATATATCAGACAACAATGCAACCCTTGACAAGACATACAGCTGAGTCTTCTCCTTGAAGCTATGCTATGCAGGACACATCTTGGTATTTAAAATTTATTTATATCCATGTCCAGCACCACACACGTCTATCAGTGTGGACATTCATCTGGAGACATTCAAACCTGTGAACCTTCAATTGGATAGAAATATGCATGAGGAAGAGTGTTATGCCCTTGCCTTAGCAAATAGTATCATACTTCAACTAATTTTCCATTTTTTTTAATTTTCTTAAGTTTTTAAACACGAACCATATACTAAGTAGACCTATACGGTCTTGTCATCATATCTCGACTTTGGGAAGTTTCTTTGTCAGACTTCTCGACTCCTTGTTAAAGCAGGACACTCATGTTCGTCTTCAAATATTATGCCTTGAAGAGGTGGTTAAGACTTCTGCTTCTTTTCCAAGCACATACTTCCTTGGTGGTATGCATCGCTTCAGCCTGCGCAGTTTGGGAGCTTCCGAATATAAGCAGTATAATCATTGGAAACTAGGTGGTCCTTAGTAAAATATCCATTTTGCACAACACATGGTTCCTGGTAATACCATATAATTTCAGCTTATCCTTTGTCAGCAATTTGTTTAATTTTGCCCTGTAGGTACAGAACTGACTTTGGACTTGAATAGCTGCACTACACCTACCTGCTGTCATTCCATCTTTCAGTTCTTTAACCTGACTTGTTGAACTATTTGTATTGGTATTTCTTCTTCAACAAGTTGATGGTTTCTGGAATGTTAATTATTGCTTAATGGCCGGTATGATATTTTACGTAGTATTAAGGGATTGGAATGTATAATGGTAGGTTGGAGAGGCATTTCTTTAACGTATGGCACAACATGGATTGAAAATTTGAAACTTTGAGTTGCTTCTGGTGATCCTTAAAGTATTACCAAATGTAGAAATGTTATGACATGCAGAAGTTTAATTTGTTATAATGTAAACCACAACGATTTGCGATAGTGATTTTACTTGAAAATTTCTGAATTTCTAATAGATATTAACACAAGGTTCAAAAACTTCGTTTCATTATCTGTTTTGAACCATTCTTATGAGTATCTGTGTCACGACCCGTACCGGATGTTAGGGCACGAGTGCGTGAGGCACGCCTAGCCTACGCCGCAGCATCGACGGTAGAATGCTGTCTAGACCATCAATATAATAACATATCTCATGCAATAATAATATCTGAACAATCACCATGCCACCCTAAATATATGAATCCACGAAGACATCAAATATGATATCGAATACTCAATCACAAGTGCTAAGATGGATAAGAGATATAGGAGAAACGCATAATCAAAGAAATCTCAAGTCTAAAACCAAGTCCAGAAATCCACCGTCCAACTGCAACATATCCATAAATATATTTACAACCCAAAGATAATGTTTCGGAGATAAATCTGGTCATATGCTAAGCTATCTAAACTAGGCAACCATCTAAATATAGGTAAGCTACTCTGCTGAGGGATCCATTCCTTGGTTCTCGGATGCTCCGTAATGGGTAGGACACATGTACTCTAACTCATCAGTTGAAAAAATGATATCCAGTCAGGATTGAAGTGAAGTACATCTCTAAAAGCGGTTTCAATATATGATAAAGACTATAAAACAGTAAATAGTAATGTGATACATGATGAATAAAAAAAATCAAAGAAACATGGTAGGAAACATGTACTGAAATTTCTAAATAAAGAAGTAAAACTGGCCATGTAACTGAGAACAGTAAATGAAATAGACAAGACGAACATCCAACAAGTATAGAAGTATCTAGCACGTATAAAGAGTCCAACAAGAACAATGAGTCCAACAAGTGTGAAGTAAATCCAGAAGAACAAGTAAACCCAAAAGACTACTCCTATCTAGTATGTTTTGAACATGTAAACAACTAGGGTACTGTACAGCAGCTCGCACGTGCGAGTGCTATCTTTTCATATGAGACAAGAGGGGGTTCCAGCGGGAGTGATTCCAGATTTTTGGATATGTTTACATGTCTACTAAGATATTTTTCCTCCCGACAAGTACTAAATGGATTTCAGATCTCTTGTTATAGCAAGATACAAGACCAACCAGAAATACAAGTGATGCCAGCAAGAGAGTCTTGATATAAGTGATGCCAGCAAGAAAGGTGATGCCTATAAATGAGTCATGATATACCGGTTCAGCATGAGACAACGTATCCAAAGATGAATCCATGTAATACTACTCTGTGTATCTGTCGTGTCGTGTCGTGTCGTTAATCAAGTAAAACAATACTATAAACATGAATCATAGAAACTATCAGCATGGAAACTGTAATGTCCCATTTCGCACGGTGCATTACGCTGAGTCGTTGACTCGAAGAGTTACGTAGACCCGAAAAAGTATCGATGCGAATCGATACAAATACTAAGTTGACCAGAAGAGATACGTAGACCCGAAAAAGTATCGATGTGAATCGATGCAAATACTAAGTTGACCCGAAGAGATGATAAGTTCGATTCGAACAAGTATTGATTTTAGTTGGTTTCATGTGCATGCTAGGCTTTTATGCTGAAATTTTAGAGGTCGATATTTTACCTCATTTTCAACCGAGTCTGCAGAAAATAAATTATCGCCTCGCAACGGACTGAGACAGACACGGTAGGCCGAATCAGTCGGGTAGTTCAACGAAGTACGAAGTGCTCGAATGGCTAAGTCAGGTGAGTCGGCCGTGCAACGAAGTTAAAGAAACGAGCCGTATCGGCTCGACGAAACGAATGGGCGAATCGGCTAAGATGAGAGGATTCTGACCCTTCTTTCCTACTCTGTCATGCCTACTTAAAATGTGTAATGCTCCGCTCCGTACGGTGCATTACGATGAGTCGTTGACTCGAAGAGTTGCATTGATCCGATGAAGTATCGATGCGAATCGATGCAATAGTTACGTTGGCCGAAGGAAAGCTTTGAGTCAATTGGAATCTATGAATCGAATCGATGCAAAGGATAAGTTCCGTTTGAGCAAGTGCTGATTTTAGTTGATCTGGTGTGCAGGCTATGCTTTTACGCTGGACGATAAGAGGTCGGCATTTTGCCTTATTCAATAAAGTGTCTGCGAAACCAAATTGTCGCCTTGCAACGGATTGTGGCATGGGCACGGTAGGCCGAATCAGTCGAATAGTTCAACGGAATGGCTAAGTCAGGAGGGTTAGCTGCGCAACAAAAGTTATGGAATCGAGCTGCATCAGCTCGGTGAGACGACAAGGCGTATCGGCTTAAGGTTGGCGGGTTCTTGACTCTCTTTTCCTACTCCTTCACGTCTAATAAAATGTATCCTTGTATGCGTAAGTTGTTATCAAGTTAGCGAGCGCGCCTCGGGCGATTAAAGGTCTTAAGTATGTGTCGAACATTAAGATAGAACATTGAACAATTGGGCGACATGCATCAAGTGCACGGGTCGCGGTAGGGCAATGATGATAGAACATTGAAAGACAATATCGAGATGTGCATCACGTGCATGACTCCGAGAACATTGAACAATAGGCTTAGAACACTGATTATGACGTTAAGCGTGCCCTCGTGCACGAAATCTACGAAATGACTAAATAACTACGGAACTACTATTATGAGAATAACTTATGAATGGAACGCGTCGAGTATAAGTATGAGAAGTCTAAGCCATTGGGCGTCGTATATCAATGCGGACTTGTTGGGGCATAATGCCGATGGAACTTGAAATAGAGATGGGGGATTATGTTTATGGAACGTGAGATTGGTTGGAATGATATGACTTGTTTGCTATGGCACGTATTGCATGGTCAATGGACTCGGATGACCCGTGCACGGGTGCGGCTTCCCTCGAACGGTTACGACCGGGGCACCGGGACCGTTCGGCCTAGAAAGAAATTATGTATGGTATTTATGGTACACATCATTAGGACGGATTGCGACCGGCCAGTGTTGTGATAAGCTATGATATCAGTGAGTTTAGGATCCTTCAGATACTGGACTAGCAACCCGTATTGGAGCGATCATAGGCTTACACATAAGGATGCCAAGTCCATTACGGTGCGAAACACCGTGACCTTCATATAGATAGGGCCGGTGGGCAGAGATTAGAGTTGGGTGCATGCGCAGGGCCTGCTACCCTTATGCATATGTCTAAGTATGGTTGGTTGGTTGCGTGAATTGTATGATTAGTTATGTAAAGTTCTAACCATTGCAGGCTGGGCAAAATGGGACGAAAATGAGCACGGACACTATGTTTATGTTCATATTATGTCTAACTGTATCTGCCGCAGGAACACGATATTGGACACAGTTATATTAAGTTGTTAGTTGAATAATGCCATAAAATTGATCCTAAGGCTAATTAGAAAGATCACCAAATAATATTGGATGTTTCACTAAGTGTACTTAGTGTTTGGTTTGGGTGCGAGTGTGTCTTGATTAGTGCAGCGAGGACGAAAGCACTAATCTTCCACTAGTCTGCTTGCAGGTTCAGGTTGTGTTCGGCTCGGGGCGGATGGCTAGGACGCGCCGAGGCATGGAGTCCTTAGCATTTCAAGAAGAGCTACCGCATTGGCGTTCGGACTTTTAACATGGAGATGTTCGGCCGAAGACTACTTGTTGGCTATAAAGAGGTATAATGTTTGGAACAATGTAATCCTTTGTGAGCTAGAGAGATTATGAGCGTTGTAGCCAGTTGGGATATCCAGTTGGGCTATTCAAGCCTTTGTAACCTTCAGTTCATTATTAATAAAAGAGATTCTTATTGTATACTATGTTTTCCTTCCGCTGCTTATGTTATCAATTTGAGATAAACTTATGTGAACCTGTTATCTTGCCTTGCACGAGCGCAACTCCAGGCTCGTGCGGCATCACGCCCCAGCGAGGACGATGATTCGGGTGAAATCTAGCGAGGACGAGCGATTTTTTCGGATCGGGACGTGACAAGTTGGTATCAGAGCGGTTCCATCCTCTGGACCGTGAGCAAATCTCTTTGACCCTCATTTGCTTCGATATCGAAATTCAGTTGACTTTAAGTTGTTTTCGCAGCCGCATGGCTCATGGATCTGCTCGATGCTACATTGGATGTTCCATACAATAAGTCTATATTAAGTGCGTACGTCTGCCACAAGTATGTCGTGACTATCACGCTATCTCCGGGTGCCATCGGAGAATGTTGGTTGCACGAAGTGCAACGAGTTAAATGTTGGTTTCCCGAAGTGCAACAAAGTTGTGAGTCGTTGGTTGCATGAAGTGCAATGAGATACGTCTTGTTGGTCGCACGAAGTGCGAAGAGATACGTGTTGTTGGTTGCACGAAGGGCAACGAGCGATATATGAGACGATGCGTGTTATGTGGCTATACGAATGGTTATGTATTGTTGGTCGCACGGAGTGCAGCAAGTCGTGGATCGTTCGTTGCATTGGAGCAACGAGTCTGCATGGTACGATACATGCTGTATGGCTATGCGGATGGATAGCAATATGTTAAACAAGATTGAGTAATGACCTCAAGTATCGAGAGTAAATTGTTGCACGAGTTGCAACGAGTGAGATTGGAAAATCGCTAATGCGATAGTAAACGAGTTGAGTTGGTCGCTAAGTCGAGTTTGAGTAGACGAACGTGCATGTTGGCCGAATGTCGCGTTGAGCTTTGAATAAGCGAATGTTGCGTGTGTGATCGATATGATCGCCGAGGCACGATTAGATTGGAATGACAGTCAAACTTGGACGAACGACTATTATGTTGGCCCAGTTGTTGTGCCAAACTCGAGTAAGAAGAACGCTAGAGGTGGGATCGAGAAAGATCGCCACACGAAAGAGTTGATTGGAAAATAGATGTCGGACCTATACGGAGTGTGATGTCGAGTAATGACTCAATTTCGGGTGGTATATGCAATACCACTTGTGTGATCAGTGTAGCGAAGTATTGTATCGATAACGATAAGCTCAATTTTTGAGTGGTATATGCAATACCACTTAGCGATAGCTATGTTAAAGCCGTTTGGTGACTTGCAATAAATTACGTCGAGACGATTGTGTCGGTTACGATATGTTTGTCCTCAACGGACGGAGTAGCACCGAGACTCGAGTGGGAATGACTTGATAGGAGTCGATGCAAGCATGCTTTGATGAATTGAGTTGAGCGATTATGCGCGAAGTCGTATCAATGGATGATACGTCGGACGAGAGTTCGCTAAGTGTAAGTCGAACGATAGGCTGAGCATAGCGAAGGAATGTTGCGTTGAGGAAATAGTTGACTCAGTCGAATTTGCGTTCAGTTAGTACGAAGACTTATTCGGAACGAGTTGAGTAGGTACGAAGAAATCGTGCAAACGAATTTGAGTTAGTGCGATGAGTCGGTAGCACGACTTGGAAGTGCGAGTTAGGGATATGAGAATGGATATGTGAATTAGAAATTGTGTCGCGATGATGGTAGTTAGTTACAACTGAATGGATCTTGATGTGTGCAAGACTTGATTCGTATTCGAGTTCGGATGATGACAGTGACTGCAACGAATTAAAACTTATGAGAGAGGAAGATGTTCAAGTTATGCATATCGACGATGGTATTGAGACGTATCAAAGACGATATGCAATAACTCGGGGATACTCTGATCGAATGAACGAAAATTATGTTGAACATTGTTGTTGGATGAATGAGATGCAAGTTAAGTTGATGTCAGTTTGGATGACAATGATAGGAATGCTTCGGAGAATCTCATAGTGGATGGATATTACTTGGATGAAAACGAAAGTGTCTGGATTGTTTCGTGAATAACCACAACGTTGACATTCTTGTCTTATGCGAGTGCAACTCCAGCATCGCATATGCGTCACGTCGAATTAGGACAATCATTCCGCGTGAACGCTGGTATGGTGATTCGTCCAGCGGGGATGGTTGAACTTACAAGGCGTGAGCGCTGGTATGATGATTCGTCCAGCGGGGATGGTTGAACTTACAAGACGTGGCTAATTGGATTTAGACTTGTGGTTTGATGCGAAGGTGAATTTGAGGATTGTGGCGATAAGCATAGAGTGTGATAGATATTGATCGTGAGTAGATAGACTCGTACACGAGACGAACAAATGTCGCTCGGTTAGCGATATTGTTAACGGTAGTGCATGAGTGATTCGAGTAGTAACGGCGCATCAGTTGCGCGGGGATAGATAAATTGTGGATTGGTAAATTATGTCGGATTGGATAAAGTCTCATAGGAATTGTCGGGAATTGATTTGGCTCCGCGATAGGATGTAGCATGGTTCGTAGTAACTGTCCCTCGTTGATGATCTTCAATTATCGAGCGTAGTTTCGGGACAGATGACCCTAGAAGACTTGACCGCCAAATCAAGTGAATGTTGAAGTCCCATAGGACGACCCAATGAAGTCGCATAAGAAATTTCGTCGAGGATGAAGGATGATGTAGTGCATGTTAAGGGTAAGTCTAAGCGAGTGAGTATCGTATTTCGGAAGTTAGTGAGTAGCCTTCGACTAGATCGATATGGTCAGAAAATTTATGATTGAATCGAATGAGTACGTAAATAGACTTGGTTGGTCGATGATCGAATAGATGTTGAGGAACGTACTTAGCATAAGTGATACAGTAAGGCAATTGCAAGAATTCTGCAATGTGCGAGAGTGACGGATAGTAGAATGACCCTAAGAGTTGTGTCGTAGATCGGGTTGAGTAACGATTATGTTATATGTGTTGAGCGCACATTCTATGTTACGAAACGAACTAGTCGGAATTGATTCGAAAAATTGAGTAAAGGATTCGTACTCGGTCGAGAATCAGAGGTAGGCGTATCGTAAGAGACCTTGGGTCGAAAAAGATTGTTGTCTTTGAGCATCGTAGACTCAAGTTGACCTCTTGTGTCGGGAGAGATTAAGCACGATGTCTGGATAAGTTACCTAGCGGGGGTAGCCCCAGACGCAATGCATGGATAGAGCGAGAGAATGTGAATCATATCTGGATAGTTGTGTGTGAGACTTGGTGCAAATGGTAGGTGAAGGAAGTTTGGACAAGTTGGACTTAGTCCATGTCATTGAGACAAATTTGGGAATAGTTGAATATGGAATTGAGTTGCGCGAGAGATAGGGACCGATTGGGCGAATAGGCGTTGTGGAGAATTGTTGCGATCGGATGCGCAATGACTTAATGCAATGCGACTGTTACGTGGCCAACGAGAAACTTATGGGATTGAAGTAACAGTTTTGTGTTAAGTTATATGCAAAAATGTTTGGAAGAGGATCACGTGTTATGGAATAATGCATACGAGAAGTATTTTGAGAATAGGCGCTAAGATTTGACTAAGTCGAGCATGGAATGATTGGTGCTTGAGAATTTAAGTTGAGCCTGTTAGCTTTGCTCCGATATCCTACAACTGAGCTTGGCTAAAATACATATATTGGTGGGACGCCTAAAATATGTGTATGATCCAAACTAAGTTGTATGATTCCAACGATAGTAGCACGAGATTGTGAAACGATCTAGCGAGACACTTGGATTGAGTGTTAGTTTCGGTTCGAGGACGAACCTTGTTTTGAGTGGTATATTATGTAATGTCCCGCTCCGCACGGTGCATTACGATGAGTCGTTGACTCGAAGAGTTACATTGACCCGATGAAGTATCGATGCGAATCGATGCAAGAGTTACGTTGGCCGAAGGAAAGCTTTGAGTCGATTGGAATCTATGAATCAAATCGATGCAAAGGATAAGTCCCGTTTGAGCAATTGCTAATTTTAGTTGATCTGGTGTGCAGGCTATACTTTTACGCTGGACGATAAGAGGTCGGCATTTTGCCTTATTCAATAAAGTGTCCGCGAAACCAAATCGTCGCCTTGCAACGGATTGTGACATGGTCACGGTAGGCCGAATCAGTCGAATAGTTCAACGGAATGGCCAAGTCAGGAGGGTTAGCTGCGCAACAAAAGTTATGGAATCGGGCCTCATCAGCTCGGTGAGACGACAAGGCGTATCGGCTTAAGGTGGGCGGGTTCTGTAATGCCTGTGGTTCGTATTACGTATCTCGGTATGCGTGTACGTATTTAGACTCGTATTTGCATGTTTTCCTGCTTGATTTATTGGACATTTCCTTGCTTGGTTCATCTTGGTTCGGCTTGGTTTTGCATGGTTCGGTTTTGCTTGATTTTATGTGAACCAAACCACTCCCACCTACCACCACCTTTATTAAATATCCCACCACACATCTCTCTCTCCTCATTAACTCTTCTTCTTCCCCACCATTACTTCTCCACCAACCTGAGAGTGGAGAGCTTAGGCAAGTGCATCTTGCTTCATGGAGGAACCCTATTTTTATTGTTCCATTGTCTTCCTCATGTGTTTCTAACCCACTTTAGTACTTAGCATTTTTCATTTCTGTGGTTAATTTCTTGTAGATCTAGTTTTGTGGTATTTTTGGTTTTCATGAATTTTGATCTATCAAACTTGCATATTTTGCTAGTTGATGGTTCCATGTTGTAGAGAATTCCATTTTGTCCAAATTTGACCTACTGGAGTTTGGATTTGGGTTCCTAATGTTGTTTGGAGGAGCATGGAGGCCATGGTATTTTCCATAGACATGTTCTCTGTAGGAACCATTAATTCACTTCTGGCCGCATGAGTATTTTTAGCTTCTGGCCGCATGAGCATTATTTATTGCATGGCCCTTTTATTTTAGTTGCTTGCAAGCTTGCATGCATTTGCATGCAACTTGCCTGAGCCGCATAGGCCATTGGCTTTAGTCTGAGCCGCATGGCCATTAAATTAAAGTTGGCCGCATGACCCTTTATTAATTGCATGGCCATTAGCTTTTGCATTAATTGCGTGGCCCTTTTGCTTGCATACAGTAGCTCGGCCGCATAAGGAAACAATCCTAGCCGCATGGCTTTTCAATCATATAGGAATACATTAGCAATAAATGCATTAGCATATGCTTTCTTGCTTGGAAACCAAAGTGAGCCGCATGGAAATTCTTAAGTGGCCGCATGGCCATTTCAATTTGTAGCCGCATATGCTTTTGTTAATGCATTAGATTTACATGCATTAAATATGCATGGCCATTAGTTAAGCATCTGCATGCATTTAGTTTAATGCATGGCCTTTAGTTGCATGCTTTTGCATGCATAAAAGAATTATTAATATATTAATGGCATTGCTTGTATGCTTATGCATGCCTTTGCATGCAGGCTTGGCATAAATGTTACGTAGTACATTATTGGCCGCATGAATGGAAGCTTGGCCGCATGCATTCTTTTGTTAATATATTAGCTTTTGCGTTAATTGTATTTACTCCATGCATTTGTTAATACATTACTAATTGCTTGGGCAACAGTTGCTGGCCGCATGAAGCTCGTAACTAGCCGCATGGCCATTTGTTTAATGAGCCGCATGCATTTGCAATTTGATGGCCGCATAGGCCATCAGCATACATGCTGGCCGCATGGCCTTTAGATATTTTTGCATGGCCATAAATTCTTGGCCGCATGCGTATGGCTTTAGCCATTTAGTTGGCCGCATGGGAAAAAATGTTAATTGTATGGAAATTCAATGGTTGGCCGCATGGGATTTATATGTTAGCCGCATGAGATTTAATTGTTGGCCGCATATGGCCAATTTACTTGGCTGGCCGCATATAGCTTATTAGCATTAAATTAATTACTGGCATTTTGTTTGCTTGCAACTTGCTGGCCTAAATTTTCCTGAGCCGCATGAGTCCCCTACAGCCCTTGCCCCTGCTAATATTTAATCACCACTTGTATGCTTGTGCCATTAATTTAATATATTCTCTGACACGATGGTGACCCGTTGTGGTGCACTTTTGACATGACATGACATGATAGTGGCCCGGCGTGTCGCACTCCTGACAAATAAATTGACATGATAAACATGACATGATAGTGGCCCGGCGTGGCGCACTCTTGACAGTGAACCTGACATGATATATATATCCCGAAGGCTGTTGCGACGGCTAGCTTGCCATGACAAGATTGAATAACTTGGACACCGTGGACGATTGTGCTTGTACAAATGAACCCGTCTTGTCTTGCATCATGTCTAGGATGGGGACCCCTGAGTACCACGGTCGGGGGCACCCACTGAAATCAACTAAGGCTAATAACTAGAATAATCCAGTAGTCATGAAGAGATTTCCCAGCTACAGGCAATCCCGTTATCTGGGCGCCCACTTGGGATCTGTAGCCTGCCGACGAGTAGAGCACATTTCCAACACACTGTCATGTGTTGCACCCTTATTGTACTAATATTCGACCTGGATAACCTGGATGGTCTGCAGGGCTTGTGGCTGTGGAATAATCTCGCTGCATCTTGCTAGTAACTAGGCCTGTGATAACCCTAGTTAGTTAAAGTATCAAGCCGTACTTATTGCTTGGCCGTGATTGTTGGACGAGGAATAATCAGTCTAGTCTTGTCTTGATCCTGTACAAGATTGTTACATGTCCTGATTTCTTATTTTATCTTGCCGATAAATGGTGGGAGAAACCAAGTTCTGTTCAGACGAAGGGTTACAACCCCGGTCCTTGTTTGGTTTACGGGTTGTAACCTGGTTATCTGAATAGTCCCATGGCTATCTCATCGTATATCACCTGTCATGCTTTTCCTTAATACTGTCTTTTATTATGTAATTATACTCTTGTGCTAATTGCTGGTTTTAGTTCCTAAGTGAAGTCTCCTTTGTGGCACTTGCTCTTTCTGGGGTCTGATCCAGCTGGTTTTGTATGGTCAGATTCCGGAGCAACTCCAGAGGATCTACCTGTCTTCCAGTCCGATGGTGACAACCAGGCGTAACCAGGGCAACGAGTGGGTTTATTTTTGCTCTCCCACTCTATTATAAATTTTTTTTTTGAGGCGTTTAGCCGGCGAGCACCTGTTAGCTCGTATTGCATACCTTATTATTGTCTGCCTACGGGCTGTGACATGGTTGACAGATCCTAGGGTTGATCATGTATGGCTAAACTCTTGCTAGTTCTCACATTTTGTAACGACTAGCTTCATGATCAGCTGGATATGTAATGTTTGGGACGCCTTACTATTGTATATTTGGTGATCTTACATCTTGTAACTTGCTTGCTTGAGATTGAGACAATTAGGCTTGTTATTGACCATAGGAGCCTGATGGCTTGTAGTTAAACCCTCATATATCTAGACAGCCGTGATCGTATAGTGAGGTGGATTCCATTTCATTATACGTAGCTGGCTATGTCCGCTCCCGCTCTCCAGTATTCTGGTTCAGGGGCGTGACAGGTTCTTGACTCTCTCTCCCTACTCCTTCACGTCTAATAAAATGTATCTTTGTATGCGTAAGTTGTTATCAAGTTAGCGAGCGCGCATCGGACGATTAAAGGTCTTAAGTATGTGTCGAACATTAAGATAGAACATTGAACATTGAACAATTGGGCTACGTGCATCAAGTGCACAGGTCGCGGTAGGGCAATGTGGTAGAACATTGAAAGGCAATATCGAGATGTGCATCACGTGCATGACTCCGAGAACATTGAACAATAGACTTAGAACATTGATTATGGCATTAAGCGTGCCCTCGTGCACGAAATCTACGAAATGACTAAATAACTACGGAACTACTATTATGAGAATAACTTATGAATGGAACGCGTCGAGTATAAGTATGAGAAGTCTAAGCCATTGGGCGTCGTGCATCAATGCGAATGTGTTGGGACATAATGCCGATGGAACTTGAGATAGAGATGAGGGATTATGTTTATGGAACGTGAGATTGGTTGGAATGATATGGCTTGTTTGCTATGGCACGTATTGTATGGTCAATGGACTCGGATGGCCCGTGCACGGGTGCGGCTTCCCTTGAACGGTTACGACCGGGGCACCGGGACCGTTCGGCCTAGGAGGGAATTATGTATGGTATTTATGGTGCACATCATTAGGACGGATTACGACCGGCCAGTGTTGTGATAAGCTATGATATCAGTAAGTTTAGGATCCTTCAGATACTGGGCTAGCAATCCGTATTGGAGCGATCATAGGCTTACACATAAGGATGCCAAGTCCATTACGGTGTGAAACACCGTGACCTTCATATAGATAGGACCGGCGGACTGAGATTAGAGTTGGGTGCAGGCGCAAGGCCTGCTACCCTTATGCATATGTCTAAGTATGATTGGTTGGTTGCGTGAATTGTATGATTAGTTATGTAAAGTTCTAACCATTACAGGCTGGGCAAAATGGGACGAAAATGAGCACAAATGCTATGTTTATGTTCATATTATGTCTAACTGTATCTGCCGTAGGGACACAATATTGGACACAGTTATATTAAGTTGTTAGTTGAATAATGCCATAAAATTGATCCTAAGGCTAATTAGAAAGATTACTAAATAATGTTGCATGTTTCACTAAATGTACTTAGTGTTTGGTTTGGGTGCGAGTGGGTCTTGATCAGTGCTGCGAGGACGAAAGCACTAATCCTCCACTAGTCTGCTTGCAGGTTCAGGTTATGTTCGGCTCGGGGCGGAGCTTGGCTAGGACGCGCCGGGGCATGGAGTCCTTAGCATTTCAAGAAGAGCTACCGCATTGGCGTTCGGACTTGCAACATAGAGATGTTCGGCCGAAGACTACTTGTTGGCTATAAAGAGACATAATGTATGGAACAATGTAATCCTTTGTGAGCTAGAGAGATCATGAGCGTTGTAGCCAGTTGGCATATCCAGTTGGGCTATTCAAGCCTTTGTAACCTTCAGTTCATTATTAATAAAAGAGATTCTTATTGTATACTATGTTTTCCTTCCGCTGTTTATGTTATCAATTTGAGATAAACTTATGTGAACCTGTTATCTTGCCTTGCACGAGCGCAACTCCAGGCTCGTGCGGCATCACGTCCCAGCGAGGACGATGATTCGGATGAAATCTAGCGAGGACGAGCAATTTCTCGGATCGGGGCGTGACAAAATGTACCCTTATATGTTAAGTTAACCGATCGAGTCCACGGACGTGGCTCGAAATGAGAGAAATCGTACTGTGCGTTGAACACTAGATAGAATATCGAATAATTGAAACGAAACGTGCCTCTAGTGCACAAGTCGCGATAGAACATCGAATCACTACATCGACGAATGCCTCAGGGCATGAGTCGTAGAACATCTATCAAAACGAATGGACGAATCGGCTAAGGTGGGAGGATTCTGACCCTTCTTTCCTACTCCGTCATGCCTAATTAAAATGTACTCTTATATGTTATGTTAATCGATCGAGTCCACGGATGTGGCTCGAATGAGAGAAATCGTAGTGTGCGTCGAACACTAAGAACATCGAATAATTGAAATGAAACGTGCCTCTAGTGCACAAGTCGCGATAGAACATCGAATCACTACATCGGCAAATGCCTCAGGGCACGAGTCATAGAACATCTATCAAGGCGTTCCTCCGTGCACGAGTTAGAGGGCTAGAACATTGAAAGGTTATATCGAGGCGAGTGCCTTACTGCACGAGCTGTAGAACATTGAATACTCTATCGAGACGTGTCTCAAGTGCACGAGTCGGAGTGAATAAACATAAGTCTTAGAACATTGAAAGGATCGTATCGAGGCGTGCATCGAATGCACAAATCACATAACAATGAACGTTAAATCATAAAACATTGTAACACCGTATCGATGTGTACTTCAAATGCACGTGTCTGTAAAACATTGAATAACCGTATCGAAGCGTGCATATGTGCACGCGACTTATGAAATATAGCTTCGTATGTAAAGTGAGTAGTTGTGGCACAATTTGCCATGAAACTGTTGAATGTGGCATGTTGCCTTGAAATGTTTGGGACCTTCGGGTCGTTCGTTTGAACATTGAGTTGGGGCTTCGTGCCACGGAACATAGAATTGAGGCGATGAAATATTGGATAAAGAATGATAATGTGAGTTGATGCAAATTCTGAGTTTCATACTCAAACTATGTTTGGTTGTATGAGTTAGACGCGTATTGCATGGTCAAATGGACTTGGATATAGTCCGTGCATGGGTTTGCTTTCCTCGAACGTGTATTCACCGGGGTACCGGGATTGTTCGGCCTAGGAGAAAAGAAATTTGCCAAGGGAGCACGGCATTGTGGGACCTTCAGTAAGGATTGCAATCTAGGCTGAACGGGTAGCGTCGCAATGCTATTGAGATATAGTTCATTCTGGTTCGGAATGCCAGTGACCTTCATATAAATAGGGGCCGGTGGACTGAATGGTGCAGGTACACAGATCCTGCACAATTATCACTTTTAACATGACAGAAGAATGGTAGGCGCATTCACCTTGCAACGGTGCAAGGGTGAGTACGTCGATGTTGGTAAGAAGTCGCCACGAAACGACACGAGTTATATATGTTGCCTGCTTATCTATATGAATCAAATATAACATGTTCATATGAGTACATGCTTTACTGCTTTCATTGCCATGTAATCGATCATAAGGCAATAACAGAAAGACCACCTAATAACATGTATGATTTACAAGATTACTTAATGTTGGTTTCGGCGAGTGGGTCTTATCAGTATGCCAGAGGATTAGTACTGATCTTCCACTAGATTGCTTGTAGGATGCTGAGAATGGTTTACTCATGGCGGAGCTTCACTTGGATGCATTATGACATGAAGTTCCTTAGCGTTTCGAGGCGTGCGATCCGCGTTATCGCTCAGACTTGCAACTTGATGATGCGGCCGAGATATAGAAGACATGATGTATAGAACGATGAAATCTTTTGTGGGCTAGAGAGATCATGAGTGTTATAAGCCAATCTGGCAGATTCATTTGGGTTATTGAAAGCCTTTGTAATTCCGTTGCGTATTCAATAAAGGAAATTGTTTCGTGTACTCTGTGTAACTTTAATATGGCTGCTTTCTTCCGCTGCGAAATGTTGTGATTTGAGATAACAATTTAAAGAAATTTTCTTCTTGCTTTGTACGAGTGCAACTCCAAACTTATACGGCATCGCGTCCTAGCGAGGACGATTGATTTGGCTGAATCGTGCGAGGACGAACGATTCAGCGGGTCGGAATATGACAAGTGGTATCAGTGCTCTAGGTTCAATTTTCTCAGGACATTTTTATTTCTTGTCAAATCCAAAGTTGCCTTCCATGAACAAATGGCTCTTGACTCAACTCGATGCTACACTGGATGTCCCATACAATAAGTCTATATAATGTTGCGTGTCCTTGTCGCAAGTGTTTCATAATTTACATGATGTTGCCCAGTAAAGTCGTAAAATGTTTGTTGCATCAAGTGCAATAAGCCATGAAATGTTTGTTGCATCAAGTGCAGCAAGTCATGAGATCTGAATTGAGATGTTTGTTATTTCAATGCAACAAGTCGATATGAGAGATGTTGGTTGCATCAATATAGCAAAAGTAGTGGGATGCTTGTTGCATCAAGTGCAACGAGTTGATTTGTGATTGATGCGTTGCATATGAACATGCAAGTTGATATCGAATGTGTTTAACGGATTCGAGTAATAGCTTTGGAATGTCGGAAATGAAATGTTGCACGATGCAACGGATGTGATCGGGAAATCGTTAATCGATAGGAACGAATCAGTTCAGTTGCGCGCCGAAGTTGAGATGGCGAATCTATATTTTGGTCGAGTTATTTCGGATTTTGATCAATTGAAAGTTATGTTTGTGATCTGCATGATCACCGCGGGATGGTAAGGTCAGAATAAATGTTGATTCATACTGAGTATGCTGTGAGAGGAATGACTCGATTTCTGAGTGGTATATGCCATACCATTTATGCGATAGATTGTGTCGAAACATGGTTTGAATTGCGGAAGGTTTGTCTACAACGGATGGGGTAGTACCGAGACTCGAGTTAAACTTGTATAACGACATTTTGTGCAATTGTTCTTCGATTAGTTTGTTAGAGCGATTAGGCGCAGACTCGTATCAATAGATGATACGTCGGATGAGAACTCGAAAATTTTAAGTCGCTCGAATGATTGAGAAAGCGAAAGGATTATGCTTCTAGGCAATAATCGGATGGGTTGGACAGGAAACTCGAACGTTATAATTGGGTCACACGAATTGCGAGTCCGATGAAATGTTGGTTGATGCGGATAATCGTGCCTATGGAAATAGTCGGTTGTGCGGAAAAGGAACTCGTTTGAGTACGACTGAGTCGCATGAAACTTAGAGGGTACGATCGTATAATAGTTGACACTGCACAGATCTGAACACACATGATACACTCACACCACTCACTGCTACACAGGCACTTGCACACACATCACTCCCTGTGCTAATCTGCAGATATCTGTACACCAGGTTTTCCTCCTGCAGTTGCTATTCTAGCAGCTAACTGCCTATACTTCCCTGCAGTAATCTGCAGGTTGCTACACCTACACTAGTCTGCTTGCATACATGCTGCACACGTACAGTGACAAGTATTGATACAATTTTTTAATATTCTTCTCAGACTGTTACACAGACACTGGGACACTCTAGACTGCACATGGGCTATTGCATTCCCTACTCACGTACTGCCTGCATACTGCAGTGGCTGCCTGCAGATTACACTGCATAGCAGCCTGCACAATTCTGCAGCTGCAATGCAAACTGTCTGCACTTACCTGCAGCACAATTCCCTTCATGCAGTTTACCTACTGCAGTACATTCACTGACTGCACAGGTAAACCACTGGCTGCACACATTTTACTGACTGTACAGTGTACACCTGTGTGCAGTCCTCCCCTTCTACTCCACTTACAAGGCAGTTGATACATGCTCCTCATGAACACGCACCATATACACTCCATACTCCTACGCCCACATTTATAATACACTCACACTATGACACCCTACTAGTGGATACACACATATCCCCACCAAATGGATATACAATTACACACCATGATACCCTATGATACTAGGTACATCCCTCTAAAGCATACCCATACCATAACTAGTTGATACTCACATGCCTTTTACTAGCCCTCGCCCTATGTTACACAATAGAATATAGGATACTTACCCACTAAATTGATATCGACATGCTATACCAGTAATATATATGAATATATAGATATATTATGATACATGACATATGTCGATTGACACGTATAGCTCAAATATACATTATTTTTCAAATTGACCGTGCGTATCACAAATTGTCATGATACGGTGCCACGTATCCTAATTCGGACACAAGGATATCAATTCCCACCAAAATTGGTCTCAAACACAATGCAAAACCATAAATCGAACACTTGGTGGACACAAATTGCATTCCCAAGCCAAATCACTAATTTTAGCCATTAGATCTAATAGAAATTGGTCGTCTAGCGGTCAATCCCATTCCTAATGGACTATATCTAAATATTTGGGTCTCATACCAAATTGTTCTAAAATTAAACATAAAAATTTGGGAAAAAAGAGTCGTTACCAATTGGGAAGAGATTTTCAATATAGATCTACGGAGTAGGACATGAAGACGGCGATTCAGACACAATCCCTCCTCACACTAGCTCCTCCCAGCCTCCTCTTGTGCTCTTCAAGCTCTAGATCTCCATGGAGGGGATGAATTAAGGTTGAATTTGAGTGAATTTGGGGAAGACGAGAATTTGTGCTCTTTGGAGAAGTGAGTAGAAGAATGGAGAAGACTTGAGAATGAAAAAAATGAAGGAGTGATGCTCCTATAAGGGGCCGGCCATGTATGGGCTGCCCAAGGTAGTCAAAGGCGCAAGACGCACTCGAGGCGCAAAAGGTCCATATCGTCCGAGGCATAAGGCGCACTTAAGACGCGCGTCCGAGTGAAGCAAGGCGCAAAATAAAAAATAATAAAAATATACATAAATAAGTAAATTAGTAATGTAATAAATAAAACAAATAATATATTAAAACCAACAAAAACGTGTTAAAACATAATCAAGTGAACTAACAGAGTAACTATAGCACTCAATAGAACTAACAAGAATTTGTATTCTTCCTACCACACTTTTTAGTAAATTTTAATTTTTCAAGTTTCACTGTAGCTAACTTTGGCAACCGTGTAAAAGGCTACCTCCCTCCCACTTGTGTGAGATAAGGGCTTCTCTCCGGCTTAATTTTTTTTGTACAAAATAAAAAACACATAAGGCGCGTCTTTTCTTTGTTGCGCCTTGCTGTAAGGCGCGCCTTGGGTGCGCCCAGAGAAAGGCGTCTCGCCTAGTGAGGTGTGAGGCGCGCCTTTCACTACCATGGGGCTGCCATATATATTGGCCGACCATGTATGGGCTGTCCAAGGTAGTCAAAGACGCAAGACGCACTCGAGGCGCAAAATGTCCATATCGTCCGAGACGCAAGACGCACTTAAGGCGCGCGTCCGAGTGAAGCAAGGCGCAAAATAAAAAATAATAAAAATATACATAAATAAATAAATTAGTAATGTAATAAATAAAACCAAATAATATATTAAAACCAACAAAAATATGTTAAAACATAATCAAGTGAACTAACAGAGTAACAATAGCACTCAATAGAACTAACAAGAATTTGTTTTCTTCCTACTACACTTTTTAATAAATTTAGTTTTTCAAGTTTAACTGTAGCTAACTTTGGCAACCGTGTAAAGGCTACCTCCCTCCCACTTGTGTGAGATAAGGGCTCTCTCTCCGGCTTAATTTTTTTTGTACAAATAAAAAACACATAAGACGCGTCTTTTCTTTGTTGCGCCTTGCTGTAAGGCGCGCCTTGGGTGCGCCCAGAGAAAGGCGTCTCGCCTAGTGAGGTGCGAGGCGTGCCTTTCACTACCATGGGGCTGCCATATATATTTGTGTGACTAACACCCACCCCCCCCCCCCCCCCCCCCCCCCCCCCCCCCCCCCCCCCCCCCCAAAACTAACACATACACACACACACACTGATGACATAATTGGGTTGGACCAAAAATGCCCCTACATGAGAGTATGGTGGTGACAATCTGTTTCGGCAGTTTTAGGGGGGCTTGCTGGTTCTGCATTGGTTGGCTCTGATGTTTCATCATTTTCAGATCCTCCAATTCCTGTACAAAATGGCCTAAACATATCGTTCAGCTGATAATTAGTACTCGTTATACGCTGCCTATTTTGCTCTTTTTCAGTGCTGTTTTTTTCCTGCTTAGACCTTTACTTCATTATATATATAAAGTACATCTTATAATACTTGCTTTAAAATTTTGATCCAGAAAGCACTATTCACATGCTTCTGTGGTATGTTTGCATTTGTTCTAGGATGTTATCAGAGGATTCAATGTTTGAGAGGGATTTAGAAGTTTACTCACCTCATAACTCATGCTACCCTTAGTAGAAACAAGCCACTTGTTCTTTGCAAATGGAAAGTTAAAATCATATGCTTCTGTTGTCAAGACGTGAATGGCGGATTTAGAAAATTTCATGGTGGTGTGGGGGGCAAACATTGATACTCAATGAAATTTTATATTCAGTCTGGACCTAGTTTACATGATAAGGGAACTTGTAAATCAAAATTTCTTAAATCATTTCATTTGAATATACAAATATATTCTTTTATATATCTTTTCATTAGATGAAACAAACTTGATAAGGGGAAAAAATTCTACATTTGATTTTTAGATCTAATTGTGATGAAACTTTTGAATAAAAAGATCTAAAAACCCTTATCTAAAAATTAAAGAAAAGAGAAAAATGACAAATTTGATATTTTGGCACACCTTTTTTTTTAAGTTGGCAATAAGTGATAATCAATAATATTATTGTTATATATTATTTTTAGGAAACACACTTAGTTTAGAATTTCATGTATTCAATGGTGAACATTTTTGGGCATTATGAAACTTATTCATTATTAGTCTATCTCAGCAAATTTAGCTTTGGCAATAGCTACCCCATATATATATATATATATATATATATATATATATATATATAATAATGAATAAGTTTCATAATGGGGTATATATATATATATATATATATATATATATATATATATATATATATATATAGCTTTGGCAATAGCTACCCCATTATGAAACTTATTCATTATTTTATATATATATATATATATATATATATATATATATATATATTATATATAATGCCCAAAAATGTTCATCATTGAATACGTGAAATTCTATAATAAATATGTTTCCTTAAAATATTATATAACAACAACAACAACAACAACAACAACAAAGCTAAATTTTCTGAGATAGATTAATAACGAATAAGTTTCATAATCCCCAAAATGTTCATCATTGATTACATGAAATTCTACAATAAGTATGTTCCCTAAAAATATTACATAACAACAATATTATTGATTATCACTTATTGCCAACTTAAAAAACATGGTGTGCAGTATATATATATATATATATATATATATATATATATATATATATATATATTTTTTTTTTTATGGTGTGCAATATATATATATATATATATATATATATATATATAAGTGAAGTTTGGAGAGGAGAGAAGGGAAGGAGAAAAGTAGGAGAAGAGAGAATATGAAAAAATGAGGTTGCAAGGGCATAAAACCCTAGGTTGCATCTCATGTGTATTTATATTGATATGCAATAATAACTCAACAATACACACACACACACACACACACATTTAAAATGTATTTCTAAAATGGAACTGCAAGTCTAGAATTTGGGTTTTTGGAGATACCTTAAAGAAGTGTAGGATGGTTTGATGGGTTCTAGATTCTTCCAAATTTCAATCCTGTAAGCTGAAAATAGGAAACATTTGAAATGTATATTAGAAACTAGTTTCCGACATAATTATGAAATAAGGAAAATTTCAATCTCGTAATCTGTAAATAGGAAACATTCAAAATATATATTATAAATTTTCCCCAATATAATTAAAAATATTGAGTGTCAGAGGTGCCTTAAAGAAATGGTTTGGAGGAGCCTAAGAGCATCAAGTTAATATGGATCAAAATCTTGGATTTGGAGATACCTTAGAGCATTGGATGGTTTGGCGAGCCAAGAGGCATGAAAATTCAAAAAATATATGAAAAATAATTTTTTTGGAACCAAATATTAATGGTGATATCTTTAATTTTGACAGGTGATTGCATAAGGTTGTATACGGGGAATAAAGTTTAAATCGTTGAGGATTTGGTGTAAAGTCTTAACTAACAGTTTTCTTTTCCCTTTCCACTGACCGCACATAGTCCCGCCCCTGTTTCTGGACATAAAAAATGGATACTAAATGATTCAATGGTGTAACAATGACTAGGCATAACCACTTTGTCTTGCCACATCTACCTGGGGCCAAGCGCTTCTCATTGAAAGGCATGAGTGGCTTCTTCCTGGTGAATTTGGAATCTTTTATGCACTTATCTATTCTATATCTGTCATAGTTCATTAATAATTTCAGATCAAGCAATTGTGTTGAGCATCATTTGAATGGTTCTGAATAATAAATATATAGCTTTTACAAGTTCTCTTCACGCTCGTGTTATATGATTACTTGTGCTAGTTTCCTGAAGGAAGTTATGTAATGGTATTCTTCTTTATTTAATTTCTGAGTGATTGCAATTAGTTTTTTTGTTGTTGTTGGTTATTATTCTCTTGGCACTGCAGCTTAAAATGATAAACCAAATAGCTACAGTGAAAGACGATGGTACTGTAGAAGTTCAAGTTCCCAGCAATATTGAGCCTGCCCCATTCAATGTTGAGTACGAGGATGCTCATTCTGATGTTGTTGACGAAGAACCTCTAGAGTCAACTGACCTTCAGTACATACCTCCTTTACAAATAGTTATTCTTATTGTGGGTACACGAGGAGACGTACAACCGTTTATTGCTATTGGTAAACGCTTACAGGTAATTCTTTACCACATGGCATATATGTTTTCTTTTCCTCTTTATTTCTGTTGTTGTAAAATGTTCTTGTAGTTCCTTCATGCTGGTAAATTCTAGAGGTGTCAATCATGTTAGGTTGGGTCACGCCAAGGTAGACCCATTATTGCTCAGCTCAACCCGGACCTGACCGTTTGTTTACATTGACCAGGTTATGTTTGGCCCATTTAGGCTAACCCAAATCTAGCAGGGAACAATAGGTAAACCTGATTGTTGACCCGTTGATTTTATTGGCTGCCGTAGTACGCTAGGTTGACCGGTTGTCCAGTTGGTTCAGGGAAGTAGGTTGTGCTCATGCCCTATCAGTCAAACGTTGAACTTGGGTGAGAGGTCACATGACTGCAGCTTGTTGGCAGATGAGCGTCCTGGCGGGTTCAGGCTTCTGATGTTATGTTGACACATCGGAAACGGATTCAATAGGGTCAGTGTTGATGGTCAATATTGGAGGGGGAGGCTATAATGATGTCATCGACAGTGGATCATGGTTCTGAGTGTTGAACTATCCCTAGATGGCGGAAGGAGGGGGGGGGGGGGGGGGGGGGGGGGGGGAGATGAACAGCTATAGAAGCAACCCTACACTTGCATACTACTTTGCAAGTGACTTGGAAGCCTATTATCGAAAGATATAAGACGGGGATGGGTCCATCATAATGGTGTAAGTAATAAGGAGCTCTGAGGCTTCATGTATAATTGATTCTACTAAAGAAGTTACTATCTAAGTTGTGAGCAATGATGTCAAAGTTTCCTTGCAGGATGATGGGCATCATGTTAGGCTTGCAACTCATGCAAATTTCAATGAATTCGTATTAAATTGATTCTACTAAAGAAGTTACTATCTAAGTTGTGAGAAATGATGTCAAAGTTTTCTTTCAGGATTATGGGCATCGTGTTAGGCTTGCAACTCATGCAAATTTCAAAGAATTTGTATTAACTGCTGGTCTGGAGTTTTATCCTTTAGGAGGAGACCCAAAAATTCTTGCCGAGTGTATGGAAACCTGTTATCTTCTCTCTTCTTGTCAAGTTCATATTCATGATGATTAATTTGTCAAATCATTGACATGATCACAAATCTTTGCATTTTGAAGATATGGTCAAGAATAAGGGGTTCTTGCCTTCTGCACCTTCAGAGATACCTGTTCAACGGAAACAAATAAAGGAAATCATATTTTCTTTGCTTCCAGCGTGCAAGGACCCTGATATGGATTCAGGCATTCCTTTCAAGGCAGATGCCATAATTGCCAATCCACCAGCATATGGTTAGTGTAATTTACACACCTCTTTTGCATCATCTCTTTCATCACACTCCTTTATATTTTCTTTTTCTTTTACATCTAATTGAGTATGTTACCTATTGTAAGAATTCAATGTTAGGATGCTTACAACTAAAGCAGTAAAATACAGATCGTTGACATACAAATAGAAAAATTATTCAATACAAAAGTACTGACGTATAGTAGAAGGAAGTTCTTACATTAGTTCGCTAGCACACAATCTTTGATACCTAGCTACTTGTCACGCCCAAAAGTTTGCGCCCCACCGAGACGGACTTGCATAACTCTCTACGGACCGGAGTTATGTTGGAAGCTTCCGGAATTCTCTAGAAGATAGTGGAATCCTCTAGAAGACCCAGGACCTTTGTAGAAGATGGTGGAATCCTCTGGAAGATAGTGAAATCTTCATGAAGACTCATGATCTTCCTAGATGCTCTAGAAGTTTCCTTGGAAATATATAGGCCCGAGAATATTCCTAGAATGATACCTAGAATATGCTAATTCCAGAAGTTTCTTGTAAGTCCCATGTGCAGTATAAATAAGTGGGAGGCTCATTTGTTCCTCACCACCCAAAGTTGTAATCTCTTTCTAGTATAGTGAAATTTTCATACTTCCAATCTCTCTCTTTTGTTCCACATTGTTCTCAATATCGTCTTAGCGATCTAGCTAAGCGTTTCGGGAAAGGCTGGCACGGGACTTCGAGTAGGAAGTTTGTGCGCCGCACGGGTCGAAGTGTAGCCTAAAACACTAAGTCCGTGACTAGTGGTATCAGAGCGAAGGTCGGTTGGTGCCATGTCGACATCCGAGAACGTCTAGGAGGGACCCGCGTTGCCTAAGGAGGGGCACGCCAAGACGCACAAGAGGGACAAGAGCAAGGAGTCTACGGTGGAGTGTAGCCTTGCTGATCTTGCTGAGCGTGTTGGGATCTTGGAGACGGGTTCGTGGGACATGGAGATGCGCATGGGCTCCGTGGAGCAAAGCAACACGAGGCTAGAAGAGTTCTACGATGGGCTGGAGAGCGACGTTGTTTCGTCCATGTCAATCTTTCGGAAGCAATTCCAAGAGATCTGATCCACACTTGAGGAGGAGCTAAAGGGACATCGTGCGGAGATTGAGGACTTGCGTAGAAAGGTCTAAGGCTATGAGGAGCTAAATACCATGGTCGAGAGTTGCGGAGAACTCAAGACAAAAGTTGCCATATTGGAGAAGGCTGTTGCGAACAGTGAACCTTCGAGTAGGGAGGCACCGAAGCGAAGGAAGATCCCCGAGCCAAAATCCTTTACCGGGTGCGAGATGCCAAAGAAGTTGAGTACTTGTGGAACGTTGAGCGATACTTCAAGGCGTTGCACATCAACGATGACGTCGAGAAGGTGGATATTGCTTCACTCTACATCACCGACGATGCTATGCTGTGGTGGCGTCGAAGGTGCACGGAAGCCGAGAAGGGTTTGTGCTCGATAGAGACTTGGGAGGATCTCAAGAAGGAGATC
The DNA here is from genome assembly GCA_029216955.1 of Iris pallida. NCBI lineage: Eukaryota > Viridiplantae > Streptophyta > Magnoliopsida > Asparagales > Iridaceae > Iris > Iris pallida. Next base: position 8,603,516 of record JANAVB010024997.1, on the reverse strand, counting down.
AAGTCTCAGTTCTATCCGGAGAATGTGGAGCTTGCAGCGAGGCGGAGCTTGCGACAACTCGAGCATACCAGGGTGATCAAGGAGTACATTGCGGACTTTACACACTTGATGCTCGTGATATCTTGCATGGGTGAGGAGGATCGTTTGTTCTTCTTCCTCGATGTACTTAAACCGTGGGCGGTTCAAGAATTGTAGCGATAAAGGGTACAAGACTTGAACACCGCCGTGACGGCAGCTGAGCGGCTCGTCGAGTACATGTGGGACGACAACGATGCCAAGGCCAAGCCAAAGTCCACCAAGGGGAATGGTGGGGGAGAGCGGGAGAGCTCTCCTAAGAAGGGTCCGTCCGAGGGGAAGAAGCACGAGAAGGCCCAACCCGAGCGGGTTGTTTCGTGCTTCATATGCAGAGAGAATCACTTTGCTCAGGATTGTCCAAAGAGGAGCATGCATGTGAATGTCGTCCGAAGCGAGGATGTGGAGGACGAAGAGTGCGAAGTGGGAGCACACATGAGAGTGTTGTGCTTACTCAACGCCGTGAAGACCAAATCTGCTGTGGCGAGGACTCCGAGCAGGGCATGTACGTTGACGTGAGCCTTGTTAGCAATTCGGCAAACGGAAAAATTCGGAACGGCAAAAGTACGAGTATAAGTCGGCACAATATAAGTAAAATACGGTAAAAAACTCGGTCAAAAATTCGTCTAACGGAAAACATTCGAATCAGATTTAATTCGTTCTTAGTACATTTCATATGAACCAATTCGACACTAAAAATTCGGCATATATATAGGGCCACCCACCTCTACTCCTTCATAAATAAGGGTTCAGTGTGAGAATAAGAAGAGGTTGGATGATGGAAAACTGAAAAAAAATTCTTTGATTGTTGCAAGCCAACATGTGCAAAGACTTTTGGGTTTCTTTTTTTTGGTTACTGGGAGACTTTTTCTTCTTTTCTTTTGATAATAGCAGCAAGAGTCAAGAAAGCCAAGACTGTTGGGTTTCTTGGTCACATTTTTTTGGCCAAATTTTTAAAATTCGTACGGTACGCGTTTTAAAACGCCACAGGCTTAAAATTCGCGTACAAATCCGAATTTTTCAAAAGTACATAAGTATTATACGTTTATGTAAGATACGGAAAAATTTGCGTATAATACGAGTTTGTTTTCGGGTGATTGCTAACAAGGGACGTGAGTATTAATGGCATGAGCACACAGGCGTTGGTTGATACGGGCGCCACTTATAACTTTGTCGGAAGCGGAGGTCCGTCGCTTGTGTCCAACCTTGGAGGAAGCTTCGAGCATGATGAAGACGGTCAATGCGGAGGCGTGCTCCGAGTAGGGGGTAGTCAAGGGAGTCCGCATAGCTGTGAAAAAATGGTCGGGTGTTGCCAATTTCACCGTTACGTCGCTGGATGACTTCAAGATGATACTGGGCATGGAATTTTCTTATCGCGGCTAAGGCGATTCCGATGTCACATTTAGGAGTTGTCGACTTCATGGAGGAAGGTTCATCGTGCATTGTGAAAGTTGCACGAGACGAGCCTTCGAAGGAGATAGCTATCTCCGCTACTCAGCTTAAGAAGGGTGGCAAAAGGCGGACGGCATACCTAGCGGTGCTCGAGAAGAAGGAAAGCTTCGAGGAGGAAGGCCTTTCGTACGAGACGAAGGGGGTTGCAAAGGGACGCCCCGAGGAGCCATTCTGCGGAGGGAGGTGGACCGTGCTACCGGACGAGGCACGAGTGCAGAGAAGCGCGTCGCAAGCTGCGCGGAGGCAGAAGCGACGAGGCGGAGTAACTCGCGCAAGGATTTGCTCGAAGCTTGTGGGGAACATTCGGGTCAACAGTGTTGCAGTGGGACTCGCATGCGCGGAGGTGTGCAAAACCAGGTGCAGCCACGAGATGAGGGGGATCAACGACTCGATATCCCGCACGAGATTCGTCCTGTGCCGAGGAGGGCACAGATCGAGGCGAGAGTTGGTGCGGCGAACCAGTTTGCTACCGATCTTGAAGAGAAGATGGACAAGTCTGAGAAGCGCCGCACAAAGAAGGGACGACGAGGGCGAGACTTGGTGCATCCGTCGACGAGGGCGTCGACGAAACAGGTGTGGGAGAATGTCACGCCCAAATGTTTGCGGCCCACCGAAACGGACTTGCATAACTCTCTACGGATCGGGGTTATGTTGGAAGCTTCCGGAGTTCTCTAGAAGATGCTGGAATTCTCTAGAAGACCCATGACCTTTCTAGAAGATAGTGGAATCCTCTGGAAGATAGTGGTATCTTCGTGAAGACTCGTGATCTTCCTAGATGCTCTAGAAGCTTCCTTGGAAATATCTAGGCCCAAAAATATTCCTAGAATAATTCCTGGAATATGTTAATTCCAGAAGTTTCTTGTAAGCCCTATGGGCACTATAAATAAGTGGGAGGTCTCATTTGTTTCTCATCACCCAAAGTTGTAATCTCTTTCTAGTATAGTGAAGTTTTCATACTTCCAATCTCTCTTTTTTGCTCCACATTGTTCTCAATATCGTCTTAGTGATCTAGCTAAGCGTTTGGGGGAAGGCTGGCATGGGACTTCGAGTCGGAAGCTTGTGCACCGCACGGATCGAAGTGTAGCCTAAAACACTAAGTCCGTGATATATTGCTTGCACTGAACTCCTTGTAACGCCTCAAACCCTTTATATCTTGAAGGATGGGTCTCTCTCTAGATGGAACTATCGACTCTTTATTTATTTGCACGGACATATTTTGCCTCATAATGATGAGTTATTTTGATATTCCGTTAGGGTAGCCTGTATTAAACAGAATTTCAAAGATTCAATTCTCAATAGAACCCTTTTCAAATAGATTTGATGTATTAGATTTAAGTCATTACTTTTCACTTTTCAATTATGTCATTAAATTACAACGAAAACAATAATAAAGCCTTTATCCCAAATTTTTTGGGGTTGGATATTTCTATAATTTCCTCCCATTCATCTTTGTTATGTTCCATTTCCCTACTTTGGTCGCTTTTAACTAGTTCCTTATTGGTCCTTCTAACCAATGAATTTGTTGCTCTCTATTATAGATGTCCAAGTTATTTAAGCCGATTTTTGCCATCTCATCCTCAACTGGAGCCAGCTCCAATTTCCAATAATACACTCATTTCTTATGCACATGTTAGAAATAATCTTTCTTTGCTCCATTTCATCTACTCTTTTTTTGGTTTATTTCTTAACTATCATAGCAGAAATGAGAATACTAAGATGGATGAGTGGCAATGCATTGAAAGATATGATAAGAAATGAGTGTATTCATGGATAGTTAGAGGTGGCGCTAGTTGAAAACAAGATGAGAGTAAATAATCTTAGGTTGTTTGGACATTGTGCTACGCAGACGAATACATGCTCCAATAAGGAGCTGTAACATAATAGTTAAAGGAGTTGCTTTGACTAGATGTAGGCAGTACATGACCTTAATAGAGGTGAATGGTAGAAAATGACTCAAACAGCCGACTCCAAAAATTTGGATTTGTACCCATGAGCTCCTCTTTACCCCACAACTGCCCAAACGAGTGGACCACCCCCTGTCGCTTCATAGTTTACACCCATGTTCTATAGTTGGTCATATAATTTTTCTTTCAAGTTTAAGGGTATCTTGTGCTTGAAAGCATTCCACTTCAACCTTGCTGCTTTAGTTCTCTGGACAATATCATCTTCCATCACGATGTCACGATGAATGATGGGTAATAAATAGCGAAATTGTTAACTCTTGTGCATCAATATGGTATCTTTTTTCTTTTTCTTTTTTGTATTTTTCTCTATTACCGTTCTACTAATATAAGAACCTTTAGATACCAAGGTTTCTCAAGGTATGTCATTTGATTGATCATATAAATCTAATAATAATTTTAACCGAATTAATCTAATTAATTATTTTAATAATTTAAGACCAAAAACATAAGCTTATTTTTTTGCAGGAAGTTGCCTATAGATTGAAACTGGCGCATAATAGATCATTTTTAACTAGCACTGCTCTTGGTTAGCCTAATACATCCTATCAGGTTTGTCAGAAAAACTGTGTTAAGCACATTTGGAGAACAGCAGTCTAAGCTTAGTCCATTTATAGAGCCCATGGACCAAAATATATAGTGACACTTGCGAATCATATTTGATATCTGGCAATGATATTTTCCCCTTCAAACTATGTATGGGTACTGTTGGAATATCCTATTGGTATTTTTGGTGTGTTGGAATATCCTATTAGTATATTTGGTATGTTGGAATATGCCATAGGATATTCCTATGGAGAGTTAATGTAATGAGAATATGCCATAGGATATTCTTATAGAGAGTTAATGTAATGAGAAGGTTGTAAGGCTATAAATAGCCAAGAGATTATCAATAAAATATAACAACTATTTCAACATGGTATCAGAGTCACCTTTCCACAAACCCTAACCTTCCCCATCTTCTCTCTCTCTCTGCCACCAAACCCTAATCCGCGCACAGCAGCCCCCCTTCCTGTGCCTGCTGCTGTGGCGGTTGCTGCCCGCGGCTGTCCGCTGTGGTACGCGCGCCGGCCACCCCTCCCACGTGCGTGCCGTCCCCTCCTACCGCACGTAACAGTACCATTATTGTCGTTGTTCGGATCATTCCGAAAGATGACACCGATGTCTAGATCTGATGAAAATAGACATGTTCGGATCTAGGAGCGGACGATGAGGACGAGCGTGAGTCGTGGAGTGGACATGACGTGATCGGAGAGGAGAAGCATCGATGAAGGAGATCATCAAGAAGCTGGATTCTGCAGAGGTTGCGACGTTTATGAAGTTGATGAAGATGTCGGCTGGTGAGAGCACGACACGAACGTCGTCGAAGTTGGAGCTTTCCTCCATCGATCTGAAGCTTGATGGACCGACTACATACCTGAGTTGGCCACGACGGGGAAGGAGAACCCTCGCAGAGAAGACATAGCCGAATGAGGGCTCGACAGGACGAAGAGCACCGTCAGGACCTAAGGGAGAGCTCCGACAGTGCTACAACTGCGGGGATGTGGGTCATCTGAGGTATGCTTGCACCAAACCACCCAAGGGAGATTCAGACGGTAGACGTGGACAGTTTGGAGGATGTGACCGTGGTTGTAGGAGTCGACGGAGCGGTCGAGGAGGTTTTCGGACGAACCTGTTGGTAGCAGAAGGCGAGGAGACAGCTGACGGTGCCTATACTGATGAGGATCAGGCACTGCAGGACATGTTGGAAATACTCAGGAGGAGGCAGAGAGCGTCGAGCGATGGAGACAGGAGGAGTAGGACCGGGGAGGCGTCTATCTCATTCTTCGCCAGAGGCAACGCTGTCATGTATGGCCATCCGTTGGCGGAAGGTACTGACGACTCGCTCGCCCTTGCATCTGTCTTCCCTAAGATCGTCGGATTAGATTATCGATTCGGGTGCGTCTCGACACGTGACAAGAAATGCTAGTGATTTTTCTTCCTACACTCACCTAGCATTGGCGGACAACATTCAAACAGCTGATGGTACTTTTCAGCCAGTGGTCGGTAAGGGTATTGTCGATTGTACAGGTTCAGTAAAATTATCCAATGTTTTGCATGCTCCTTTTCCAGTCAGTCTTTTGTCCATTAGTTCTATAATCCTCCAATTAAAATGCACTGTCTGCTTTGATATTCCTAAGGTGATCTTCTAGGAGAAGGAGACGGGACGAAGACTTGGGAGTGGCACTTGACATGATGGACTGTGGTACCTGGATCGAGAAGGGCTGGATTCAGCATTAGTATCTATGGCAGAAATGGCAGGGATGGAAGGAGGACCGAAGAAGATGAGGCGGAAGATACTTTGCGACTCCACCACAGGAGGTTGGGACACTTCATTTGGTATTTTAAGCAAATTATATCCTGTAATTTATGAAGAAGTTAATAAAGAAAAACTAGTTTGTGATGCTCGTGAGTTAGACAAACTTACTAGGAGTTCATATGTGAGTAGCGGTCATAGGAGCTCGTTTGTTTTTGATGTGGTACACTCTGATGTCTGGGGGCCTTGTACTACTCCTATGAATGGTTACAAATATTTTGTTACCTTCATAGATTGTTTTTCTCATACTACTTGGCTGTATTTGATGAAAAATAAGAGTGAGGTCCCCTCCTATTTTCGGGACTTTCATAAACATGTCCAGACTCAGTACAAGGCAGTGATGAAGGTACTGAGGTCTGACAATGGAACGGAGTACACTAACAAGACACTTGCAGAATACTTGTCCGCCCAAGGGATACGGTATCAGACCACCTGTGCATATACACCAGCACAGAACGGAAGTAGCGGAAAGGAAGAACATACACCTCCTGGAAGTAGCGAGAAGTATGATGATAGACATGAATGTCCCACAGAGTCTATGGGGATATGCAGTATTAACAGCAGCTCAACAGGATGCCTTCGAAGGTGTTGGAATGAAGGTCTCCATGCGAGATGCTGCAGGAAAATAATAGTGGGATGCTCCCACTAAAGGTGTTTGGCTGCGTATGCTTCGTGAAGGACAACAGACCATCGGTAGGGAAGCTTGATTCTCGAGTAATCAAGTGTATCTTTGTGGGCTACTCGGAAATTCAGAAGGATTACGTATGCTGGAGTCCAGTGGAATTTTTTTTTTGTAAGTATGGATGTTCATTTCAGGAAATATGAGCCATACTACAGTCATGAGGGAAACCCAAATATCTCACCTGATACCTCAAGTATGAGGCGAGAGGGGGAGTTGTTGGAAGCATTTCGAATGATCTCGGAGTATGGCTTGGAGGAACAAATAGGGTACAGAAAGGTGAAAAGGGACAGGGGGAGAAAATAAGAGGTGTTAGGCCCACAGCTCAAGGGGAGATACTTACCTACAACAGGTGAGAGAAGCAGCTTGCAGGACCAGTTCTTACAGTTAGGGGTGAGCATTCGGTTTATTCGGTTCCAACCGAACCGAATAAGCAAAAACCGAATTGGACCGAAACCGAATAAGCAAAACCGAAACCGAACCGAATTGGTCAATAACCGAACCGAACCAAATTAAATCGGTTCGGTTTTCGGTTTATTCGGTTTATGATTTTTTTTTGGTGTTTTTTTTGTTAATATATATAATAACTAAATATACCTACATATATTCAGTACATACCTATAACATATACCTATATATATTTAGTATATACCTATAATTAACACACACACACACACACACACACACATATATATATATATATATATAAACTAAATTTTCTTATTCGGTTTTCGGTTTTGGACCGAAACCGAATCCCAATACCGAAACCGAAACCGAATAAGAAAATTTAGTATACCAAAACCGAAACCGAACCGAATTTTTTCAAAACCGAACCGAATTCCTTATTCGGTTCGGTTCGGTTCGGTTTTCGGTCCAAAACCGAATAATGCTCACCCCTACCTACAGTGCCAGTGCTAAGTCCCTTGTCTGCGCCAGTCTTGACTCCTGAGACACCTACACCACCACCTTCCCCTTCAGGTGATATCCTTCCTTCTCCTCCACCCCAACCATCATCAGCATGGAGGTCCACTCGCAGCAATGCAGAAAGACCTCCTGATAGATATGGTTCGGACCTTGCTAAATTTGTCTCATATGATTATATCTCTTCTTCTCATGGAGCTTTTATTGCATCATTGGATAGTGTTACTGTACCTAACAATTGGCAGGTAGCCAAGAACGATCCAAAGTGGAAAGCAGCGATGCACGAGGAGTTGAGAGCTCTGGAGAAGAACCGAACTTGGGAGTTGGTGAGACTGTCAGAAGGGAAGAGAGTAGTCGGATGCAAGTGGGTTTTCACTGTAAAGCAGAACCCATATGGACAGGTTGAGCGCTACAAAGCACGACTGGTGGCAAAAGGATACAGTTAGACGTACGACATCGACTATGACGAGACCTTTGTACCAGAGGTGAAGATGAGTACTGTCAGGACCTTGATCTCTCTGACAGCCAATGGAAGATAGAAGCTACACCAACTGGATGTGAAGAATACGTTTCTTCATGGGGATCTAGTGGAGGAGGTGTACATGGAGATACCACCAGGATTCGGCACCAATCAGACAGAAGGCAAGGTCTGCAGGCTGAAGAAGTCCCTCTATGGACTGAAGCAGTCTTCTCGAACGTGGTTTGACAGGTTCAGGAGAGCAATGATAGGGATGAGATATCAGCAGATCAATGCTGATCATACTGTGTTCTTTAGACGAAGGAGGCCGCATCGCCATGCTTGCGGTGTATGTGGATGATATGCTTATCACAGGCGATGATGAGCAGGAGATCGCCCAACTCAAGGAGAAGCTTGGCAAGGAGTTCGAGGTGAAGGATCTTGGCCCTCTTCGATACTTCCTTGGGATTGAGATTGCTCGAGATACAGAGGAAATTATTTTTTCTCAGAGGAAGTACGCACTGGACCTGCTTACGGAAACATGAATGATGGGATACAAACCAGCTACGACACCGATAGACCAGAAGTTCAAGCTAGATGCTAAAGCCGGAGAACCAGTTGACCGGGATAGATATCCGAGATTGATGGGCAAGTTGGTCTGCTTGAGCCATACCCGACCTGATAGTGAGCCGCTACATGCATGACCCCCGGAAGGATCATATGGACGCAGTGTAACAGATTCTGAGGTACTTGAAGGGAGGCCCCGGGAAGGGACTGATTTTCAGAAGGAATAATCATGTGAGCATCTAGGGTTATTGTGATTCTGACTGGGCTAGCTGTGCTGACGACAGGAGATCCACCTCGGGATACTGCATATTTGTAGGAGGCAACTTGGTCTCTTGGAGGAGTAAGAAGCAGTCAGTGGTGGCTAGATCAATAGTTGAAGCAGAATATAGAGCTATGGCTTGGGAGTCACAGAGCTATTGTGGTTGAAGAATATGCTGATGGAGCTGAAGCTGGACCAGGGAGCCAAGATGAAGCTATAGTGTGACAACCAGTCAGCTATTAGTATTGCCAACAATCCAGTACAGCATGACAGGACGAAGCATATCGAGATTGACAGATTCTTCATCAAAGAAAAGCTGGATAGTGGACTACTAGAGCTGGACTATGTTCCAACCAAAGATCAGATAGCAGACGGACTGACCAAGGGGTTTAGCTCTGTCAGCATGATGAGAGGATGTGACAAGATGGGCTGTAAATATCTTTCGTCCATCTTGAGGGGGAGTGTTGGAATATCCTATTGATATTTTTGGTATGTTGGAATATGTGTTGGAATATTCTATTAGTATATTTGGTATGTTGGAATATGCTATAGGATATTCCTATAGAGAGTTAATGTAATGAGAATATGCCATAGGATATTCCTATAGAGAGTTAATGTAATGAGAATGTTGTAAGACTATAAATAGCCAAGAGATTATCAATAAAATATAACAACTATTTCAACAGGTACTATTCAAGATGCTTATAAAATATGGATGTCCTCAATTATTGTGGAAACTACCCAAGGCCTTTCCTGGTTGTGGCCTCTTGTTTCTCCTATGAAAAAATTGACTATTCACGGCACTGATTTTTAAAGGAGATTGCTTCTCTCTCATTGATGCAAGATTCATTGTATTGGTTTATCAAACTAAATCTAAGTACAGCTGAAAACCAATAGAACAAACATAGATCTTGGTTAGGGGGTCTTATTACATCATATGCAAATGGTTTTCATTGAGTGGTCAGACATACTTACCAATACAAATATCTCATCTTGTTTCGTTAGGATACCATAATGAGTTCTCTCTCCCATGTTTAGTCCTAATTGTGGCCTAGTTTAGGTCCTACCGATTTTCTGCCAACAAATATCTAGTTTATATTTTAGTGTCTCTTTGTACCAGTACGATGTATTTTGTATTGTTTCACTGAATGATATACACTGGCTGTGTTTTTGTAGCCTCCCTTTCATGTTCTGCGCAGACGCAAATGCTTCTTTCTAGAAGCTTAAGACCATACATTTAGATATCTGTAGATGATATAAGATGGATATCTTTTTCTTATGTTGCTGTTTAGCAATTCTCAACTGATTGGTTCGTCTTGAAGTGTGATTTTTTTTTTCCTTTTCTTATCTTTATCCAGCTTTCATGTACACAGAAAATCTTTATGTTTTATATTCTGTGATTTTATGGTTTTTTATTTTTTAATCTCCTAGTTTTACTAGCTCCCCTGGTTTTCATAGCATTAACTTCTCTTATGAGTTAGGATCATGTAGACTTTTAATTAATTCTGTAGTCATTTACATGAAGCAGTAAAAATTGGATCTAGCACCAATATTACAAGCAGTTTGTTTTCTTGATTGATCAAGGGAAGCTGTGTTGATTTTGATATCTTTATTTTTCTTGAATCCAGGGGATTAGTAGTTTTTTTGTATTATGCACAATTGGAAGTCTTGAGTCCAAGTCCTGACCTGGACGAATGCTTGTTCAGGACATACACATGTGGCAGAGGCGCTGAAAGTACCAATCCATATATTTTTCACAATGCCATGGACGTGAGTATTGTTGTTTATACACTTTATTGGATCTCGCTTCTTTTTTAGTTTCCATATTGAATCATATGATGTTTAGGAGATATTATCTAGACTTTTAAAGTTCTTTGCTAGCAATTGAGTTAGATATTCACTTTAATTGATTCTTTATTCATCAATATTTCATGGCAGGCCAACCAGTGAATTTCCTCATCCTCTTTCTCGTGTCAAGCAACCTGCTGGATACCGAGTGAGAATCATTTTATTATTATTTTCTGTTTATTTTGTAAAGTGGAACCTTTTATTATATGGTTTGCATCATTTTCTCAATTAGGCCTCAAGTAAGGACTGTTTCATGCTAACAATTTTTTGCCTTCGTACATTCTAAGGCACAATGGAGGCCATAGTCCAGTTGTCCTCAAAATAATTGGAACTCCTCCAAATTATTCATTAGTTTTACCTTAACTAACTCAAATTCTTTTTTATTGATTTAATTCACGTAGAACTCGAAACCTCAAGGAACTCATGAAATCAGAAATATTAGCCTTTCAGGAAGATTTAGTCACTTCATGAAATGATTGCATGTGGAGTGCAGGGAGTGCAGTCCAAACCCTAATCCTGGATGTGAATCCCAAACCCTAACCTTGATTTCCTCTTCTTCTTTATTTACGTCAAGACTCACGCACGTTAGTTATTTTCAATATTGGAATCTGATCCCTTTTTTTACTATTCAGCATTAGAGAAGTCCGCTAAAACCCTTGAAAATACCCCCAAACAACCCTTACCTTGCCTATTCAAGTGCTATCTAGCCCCAGTCATAAAGACAAACCCTATATTTTGAGTAAAGCCAATTTTACAATTCAGTCCCGCAATCATTTGTATTTTTAGAAAAATCCTAAAACGGCTCCCTTAGATCGAGATATCTGTATTTTCCCTAAATTTCAACTCTAGTATCTACAAGACCCATAGCTAGGTTTTGTTTCTACTATTTGCTTTCCAAAATTATACCGAGTTCAGATGTGTGGTTGTCCTGCATCACATGTGCAATTGTTTCACATGGATTTTAAACTCTGTGTGTGTGTTGGGCCGGCGGGGGATTATAGTTGCCTGATATCACATTGTAAGCCTTTTTAACTGCTATTGCTTTAGCTTCAATATATCAATTTTTGGCTTCAATGAATTTCTCTGTCTAGTAGTTTGAGTTCACTTGTATTAAGAACTTTGATAAATTATAATTACATCTGTTTCATCACTCCTTCCTCATAGAACACTACTTTGTTCCCATCTGGTCTGCTCTTGAATTCTTTTTGCAGCTTTCATATCAAATAGTTGATTCTATGATTTGGCTTGGAATAAGAGACATAATAAATGAGTACAGAAAGAAAAAGCTGAAGCTGCGACCAGTCACCTATCTAAGTGGTTCCCAGGGGTCTGCATCAGATGTGCCTCATGGATATATTTGGAGCCCTCATCTAGTTCCCAAACCTAAAGGTCAGACCTTGTTCGTGCCATATGCGCAAGAGGGTGTTTTTATTATCATTAAAATTGAACTAAGAAGATCGTCAACTAAATAGGTACTGAACTTTAAGGAAGTCAGCCTTGAGCAGGCTGTAGAAATCTAAGAGAAGTCTCCATAGTTTCTTAGTTTATCTGATCCATGCCAATTATCGTTTGTTTTTCATAATATCTCCACACAAAGTGATATGTGAGGATTAACTTTTATCCTCTCACCTTTTCAGAATATTCAATTCCTTATGCATTATAATTCTTTTTATTATTATTATTTGTTTTGTAGACTGGGGACCTAAAATTGATGTTGTTGGATTTTGCTTCCTTGACCTTGCATCAAACTATCTGCCTCCAGAGGAGCTTGTGAAATGGATTGAAGCTGGCGAAAGGCCAATTTATGTTGGATTTGGTAGCCTTGTGAGTTTGATTTGCCAGTAATTTTCTAGATTAATATTTATATTAAAGCTTTCTTTATATTGTAATCTGATACCTGTACTGTTATACTTCTATAAAATTAAAAGCCTGTTCAAGAACCACAAAAAATGACTCAAATTATTGTTGAGGCTCTGGACATCACTCGACAGAGAGGCATCATTAACAAAGGATGGGGTGGCCTTGGAAATTGTTAGTATGTGGATCCTGACTATCAATTTATTGACAACCTTTTGTTGATTTTCCAAATGTTTGTTTAATGTGTTCCAAATTTTCTTTAATAAATTGTTGACCAGTGGCAGAACCTAAGGAATCAATATATCTGTTGGACAATGTTCCACATGATTGGTTATTCTTGCAGTGCAAGGCAGTGGTAATACTCTTTTTTTTTTTGCTTGATTTAACGTTAAATTATGCCGTAAATAGCATCCTTCTTTGTACATTTCCATATGCTTCAATTTGCTATAAAGGCAATGGCTCTGCATCATCAGTGTGTTGTTTATCAACAAGTATTTTGTGGCTTAATGTTATGTGATATTCTGTTACTCTCACTCTCATATTTGAATAGTATTCTGTTACTCTCACTCTCATATTTGAATAGTTTCCCCTTCTTTGTAGAGAACAAGAATTTTGAACTATTTGTCAAAGGAACTCAAGATCTCTATAACATTCATCAATCTGATATATTACTTAAAATTCAAGAGGGGAAGAGGGGGTACTGATGATGTACTAATTTACTAGGTAATCTGTGGATGTGATGAGATTGTGTGAATCAAATAACCCTAAAGTTTTTTGAACTGCCTGAAACAAACCTGAAATTTTGCATGTCCAAAGCCTGCAATGACCATTTTTACTTTGTTTTATTCTTGGTGTAAAATTGCATGTTTTTGACAAATGTAAGCTAGGAAGCATGGACACTCCAAAAACGTGGGCCATGTCGCGTCATTGGAAACTACCCGGACACACCAAAATATGTGCTGTGTCCTTACTGTGTTGTGTTGTATCGGTGTCCGATCAACAAGTACAAGTGTATTTGAGGCTTGTTGGTTGTCCAACACATGTTAGCAATGAGTATGGCATCTACATATAGTTCTCCATCCTTCTTCGATGCTATTGTTCTGTCAGCTCAAAAGAGACCTCTATTTACAGCTCAATAATAATTCTCTCTCTTAATCTACATCCTCATAGACACAATTCCGAGCTATAGAGAAACCATCATGTAGGTAAAACTTACCATGATGTTGACTCTATTAGACGGCCTTGGTTGCTCAGAAATTAGCACCTCCTCCAAACAGCTCGTTTAATATGTCAAGCTAATTGCCATTACTACCATCTTGCACATCTACAAAACTTATCTGTGGCTTAGAAGATTTTGAGCCAATTACATGCACCTAGCTATGGTTAATGTTATAGATATTTTCTTGAAGATTTCCACATATTTTGCTTTTAGCATTCTTTGCTTTTCTTCTGTTGTTAATTTGGCTTCTGTTGTTAATTTTCTTGCTCGTAAGGTACAATGAGGCCGTGTGCTGCCATTAGTTTCGGAGAATGTTATAGGTGGGTTGTTTGTCACTTGCATAAAAACTTGTATCGGGTCAGAGGTCAAAAAGCACTTGTCTATGCAAGATCTGATTATAAAGGGTTAGTCGGTCTGAAAGAGAATCTAGTAAACACCTTCATTATTTTGAGCACAAACCAGAGTTGGCAACAAATACACATTGGATGATGAAACTTTTTGAATGATTTTGTTGTGCCACATTGTTATGCAAAGTTAGCGACATGACTATTCTTGAAGTACCTTACCATTACAAATTTTGGCTGAAGGTAAACTGATAATAATTTGAAAGATAGGTAGATTCACTTAGTTTTTCTTTCAGGTGCATCATGGTGGTGCTGGAACAACAGCTGCTGGCCTTAAAGCTGCGGTCTCTGATTACTTTCCTTTTGTCTACTTTTGTCTTATTAAAGATGAGCATCACTTAACAATGTCACTGGTTGGTTTTTGCTGTACAGTGTCCAACTACAGTTGTACCCTTTTTTGGTGATCAACCATTTTGGGGAGAACGAGTTCATGCAAGAGGAGTAGGACCCCCTCCGATACCTGTGGATCAGTTTACACTGCCAAAGCTAGTGGATGCAATAAAATATATGTTGGACCCAAAGGTAATTGTCCATGGTTCTTTCCTTCTCTCCCTCCTACACACCCACCAAAATCCTCGTCAAAACCCCATGCTTTTATTTTCAGAGGCATACTGCTTTTATTTTCGAGGGCGTCGCCTGGTGCTATCTATAACCCTCGCACTAAAATGATAAGATTTTAGTTATTGGTATATTAGATTTTGTATCTTCTGAAAATTGAAGGATTTCCTATAAACCCTTGCACTAAAATGATAAGATTTTAGTTTTTGGTATCTTAGATTTTGTATCTTTGAAAATTGAAAGATTTTGTTATCTTGGATTTTGAATTGATTTCTTATATTTGATATATTGGAAACATCTAAAATATAGCAACAATCATAACATAAAAAAAAATCAGCAAAGAATAAAATAAAATATAATTCTCATTACGGGGCACCATTGGAGATGGCGCCCCGTACAATTCTCATTACGGGGCGCCATCTCCAATGGCGCCCCACACATTTTCCACATGGGACGCCATAAGAAATGACGCCCACTCCATTTTCCAATGGGGCGCTCTCTCTAATGGCAGCTCTATTTTGCTATGGGGCGCCATTAAGAGTGGCGTTTCGTCCCTCTACATGCAATATTCTCAAATTCTTCCTCTTTCTTGCAAATTCATCAAATTCTTCACTCTTGGTGAAATTCTCTCAAAAAATAATGTCGATCAAAATATTTGGTTGTTTCAAAAATTCAATGAAAATGGTGGAAAAAATAATATCGATCAAAATATTCAGTTGTTTCAAAGATCGACATGCTATACTAACCATTAATATTTTCAGTGTTCTATATCTACATTGAAAATTATTTATTATGGTTGTAGTTTGTCTAAAGGAAAATAAATAAACAATAGTACCTATTGAGGGTGAATGATTCAACAATTAGTATTCCAATTAAAATAACAACAAACAACAAATAGTGTATAAAATTATGTTTAAATGCATCAAATATTTTCTAGTTTTTGAACCGTTCTTTTATAATTTTGTCTTCCTGAAACGAAAACTCCTACTTTTATTTGAAACCGCCAAATTAGCGAAACAACCTATAGTGATACTTATAAGGAGGTCCGAAATTGATTCTGATAGCAATCCTTCGAACCATGGTCTAAATATAGCTACCACTGGACATTTGTTTCTTCTCCAAACCCACCACATTCTCTTCTTAGGAACTCTATGATAATTTTCTCTAAGTCAATAAAATCATAAGTAGATTTTTTTTTTCTCTCTAACTTTTTCTACTAATATTCTTAATAAGTAAATTGTTTTCATGTTAGATCTCCCCGACATAAAACCAAATTGATTCTCAGAAAATCTAATTATTTTCTTAATCTTTAATCAATTACTAATATTCTTAATAAGTAAATTGTTTTCATGTTAGATCTCCCCGGCATAAAACCAAATTGATTCTCAGAAAATCTAATTATTTTCTTAATCTTTAATCAATTACTTTCTCTCTCATAGTTTCATGGTATGACTCGGAAACTTAATTTCTCAATAGTTATTACAACTCTGGACATCTATCTTATTTTTTATACATGGTACTATAAGTATATAATATTTCCATTTACCTAGTATCTTCCTATTCCTTAGGATTTTGTTGAATAAATTAGTAAGTCACATCAAGCCTTTCTCACCTAACTTTTCCAAACTTCAATAAGAATATCAACAACTCCAACCACTTTTCCTTCTTTTATTTTTTAAAGCATCCTTAATTTCAGGAATCCTAGTTTTTCGACGATAGCAATATGAGATAACCTCTAAGTAACTTTGCATCTAAACTAAAATTTTCTAGTTTGCTCTTGTTAAGTTACTTTTGAAAATAACTCAGCGTCTCCTTAATATTATTTTTGGCTTATTAATACTTTTTTTTTAATTCCCTCTTAAACATTTCTTTGGTCTTTGCTCATCCTTTTCCTACTCCTAATACATTTGATATTGCTTTGGTCTTTGATCCTCCCCTATGTTTTACATATGGAAGTGATCACATATTTTAATGACCCTATTTTGAATCTTATCGGAGAGATGGTTTGATGAACTTTATTGGTATAGGTGTCAAAGACGTGCACCCGTTTTGGAATAGTCTATCCACTTTTCTTAAACCAAATGACCTTCTTTTGCGTTGACAATGGAATCTTTTTGGACATAGAAAGTAGTTGGCGTCTATTTTTGTTCACCCACCAAAACTAGGGTGGATGTTCACCCTTCCACCCTAGGGTTGACACGTGTCAAATTTGTGGTCAAAACTAGTGTGGATGTTCACGAAACTACTCCTGAATAGGGGTGTAAAACGGACAAAGTAGTCCGTTATCCGTACGTGTCCGGCTCGATAAATGGTTCGACCGCGGAACGTCCGATTCATTAACGAACAAAACTTGGACATTTTTTTTGGTCCGATTAAAAATCGGACCCGGACACGGTCATATCCATGTCCGGTCCAAATTCGTCCGCGAACAGTCCGATAGTGGAGACTTCTTTTGGTTTTGTATCAATTATGTCATAATATTTTGGTTTTGCATCAAATTTTTGTTGTCCCGTCTCGATTTTTGTTATCCTTTTACTATTGTTTGTTGTATCTATAACCTTCAATTGTATTTTCTTTCAACTAGATTTTTTGAACCAACTATTAAGGTACTTTGATAAAATAATAACTTTTGGTAATATATTTAATTTGTCCGCGGACCGTCCGATTGAATTAACAAACAGTGGTTGTCCGTGTTCGTCCGGCCCGAACTTGAACAATGAACTGTCCGTGTCCGTCCGTCCGAACTCATTTTCATTAACGGACCGAACACGGACAGTGGACTGTCCGTGTCCGTCCGGTCCGTTTACACCCCTACTCCTGAAGTGGTTTTAAGTACCACTAATTTGACACGTGTCAACCCTTGAGTGGAAGCGTGAACATTCACCCTAGTTTTGGTGGGTGAACAAAAATGGACTCAAGAAGTTGGGACTTGCCTACATATACGGATGAAGTAATGGAACCTTCTTTTATAGGAAGGTGTTGCGGACCATATCCCTTTTTGGGAAAAGAGGCACGTCATGCTTTCATAAAGACCTAGTTATTCATGGAAGTTTTCGTAATGAACATTCAAAGTGGTGAAATTTGCCCATAACAGGTGTCAACGTAGGTTTTGGTCCGTACCGACCTAGTGCTAGTTGGATTATTTTATATGGAAGGAACTGAAGAGTGGATTTTTCTTTTTTTCTTCTGTGACTTCATAGGTGAAGGAACAAGCTGTTGAGCTGGCCAAGGCCATGGAATCTGAGGATGGGGTGAATGGAGCAGTAACAGCATTTTTTAAGCATCTTCCCCGGCGTGTTCCATCAGAGGAGGTTCCACAAGGGCCAACATCAGGCTTCGTGGCCGAACTACTTGGCCCAGTAAAGAGATGCTTGGGCTGTTCCTAATCACCTTGTGCAGTTTTCCCGTTTGCCCGTATATGTGCTTAAATCATTGATTTGTTGTTGTATTATCTTACGTCTCAGCCAAGCAATGTGTTACAACCATTGTAATGATAGAGTTAGCATATATGTTCGTGCTTCATTTTGTATCATGTTCTTCCTGGCGGCAATTTTACAGGTGTGTACTTAACCAATGTACATCATCTAGTAATGGAAGTATCAGATTGGAGTGGATATTATTTGCTATTTGGGTTTTGCTGCAAGTTTTGTTCTAGTGTATGAGTTGTATGAATGAATTTGTGAATGTTTTGACCGGCTGCTTTAAATATTGCGTCTACTGTCTGATTTGAATCTCCTGAGCTTGGTACATAATTCATCTGTGACAAGTGCTACGCTATAATCAAATGCATGCAAATATATGTAATCAATGTTAAACCGTCGTTATTTCATGCCATAATTATTCATTGCTACATATAGTTGTGCAGAGTAGGTCAAGATTTGATTTGATTTGATTGAGTTAGATTTGTTGTGAGTAATTTTAGGAATCATTGTTTCCTTTTGTACTCTTTGTAATTAGTATATATTAAGGCCTCCGAGAAGAATACGCAGAAATTTATTAACATAATTTTCTTTATGAAATGTTAATGTTAGTGTTGAGATTAGAATCAGTTGGTTCTCAAGAACGAACTCAATAGGTTCAGGGGACACTTACTTACAGGTTGAAATGGTTTCATAGTGGGATCAGTTCAAATGGAGTACCCAACATAGCGTGTGGGTTGTTCATATGGTAGATTCTCCTGGAACATAGAGGCTGGAATTCCTACCATGATTTGCCATCTCGATCAACAATCAGTAGATTCAAAGATTTTGGGGGTTTTTATTGATATAAAATGCTGAAAATACAATGTAAGAAATTGCAGGTATGATGAAGAAAAGCAAATTTTTCTGGTGACAGAATTCTCATACTCGTATTTATACTCATACCTAGCTGTGTTGACGTGTCCTCTGCTGTGTTGACGTGTCCTCTGCTCTGTCATGTGCAGGCACTGATTGGCTGCAACTAATGAGCTGGAGGATGAAGGTTGGTGCTGATACAGAGCCAAATGGCTGTGCTCGTATCAATTCCCCCCTCTTAAACTGACCTTGTCTTAAGGTCAAAATGGGGATATGTTTTAATGAAATGCTCATACGGAATCCATTGAGCATGCTCCCTATCTGAATGTTTCCATTGCACCAAAAGGTCGACAGAAGCTCTGTTGTCTCTCTTGACCAACCTCCTCTCTAGAATCAGATCAGGCTCCAGAATTGTCACCCTCATTTCCCGTATTTTTTCGTATTTCGTATTTATACTCGTATCTGGATTTTGGCATGTATTTTTATTTTTCTCAGCTTATGGAATTTCGGTATTTCTCGTATTTTGGGTTTTGGCTTGGCTCGGTTTTATTGGGGATGGTTCGGTTATTGGAACACCCTAGCCCTATGCTACACCCTCAACCCACCACAACTCCCCCTCTTTATATCTCCACCAACCTCTTCTCTTTCTTCATAACCACCATTAATTTCTTCTTCTTCTTCTTCTTCCTCCACACAACTCCCCAACCCCTAGGCAAGTGCATCTTGCCACTACATGAGAACCATATTTTCTTAGTCCATTTGCTAGTTTAGGACATGGAGATCAACATTAGTTCTTGGGTTTTTGTGATTTGGAGCCTCTATTATTGTAGATCTAAGTTCTCCTATTTTCGGATTTTGTATGTTTTGATCCACTTTGGTTGGAGTTCTGTGGGTTTTGATGTTTCTATGTGGAAGAGCTTTCAGTTTTACTCCAGTTGGAGCCTTGGAAATCCGAATTTGGAGTTCGGATGGCCAAGTTATGAACTTTTGAAGTTTTGGTTTCAGCCATGTGTTCTTGCTGTTTGGAGAAGACAGTGAGCAGTGTGCAGAGCTGTTTAGCTACGCACACTGAGCTACGCGCGCTCTTTAGCGCTGCGTACGTAGGCTTGAGTACGCTTCCTGTTGGAAGCCTGCTCTCTTGAGCGTGCGTGACTTTTCACGCAGCTGCTCTCTTGAGCGTGCGTGACTTTTCACGCAGCTGCTCCCTTGAGCATGCGTGACTTTTCACGCAGCTGCTCTCTTGAGCGTGCGTGACTTTTCACGCAGCTGCTCTCTTGAGCGTGCGTGACTTTTTACGCAGCTGCTCCCTTGAGCGTGCGTGACTTTTCACGCAGCTGCTCCCTGTAGCGTGCGTGACTTTTCACCTACGCTGCCCTCAGCGTGCGTGACTTTCACGTACACTGCTCCCTGTAGCGTGCGTGACTTTCACGCACACTGCTCCTTGAGCGTGCGTGACTTTTCACGCACACTGCTCTGTAGCGCGCGTGACTTTCACGTACGCGGCTCTTTCAGCGTGCGTGACTTTTCGTACGCTGCTCCCCTGACCCCTTGTTTAACCCTTGACCCTTGGAGTTTTGGTTTTATTTCTTTTAGCTTGGCTTTTCTATAGCCCTATATATTGATATTTTATTACACATTTTATGCCCATTTTATATCCTTACGCCTTTTGTCATGAACTTGATTTTACTTAATATGTTGGAATGACTATTGTACATGGCACGGTATGACAAGGAACTAGCATAACACGTCAGTGACCCGTGGTGGTGCACTCCTGACATGACCGACCTGACATGATAGTGGCCCGTCGTGGCGCACTCCTGACAAGTACCCTGACATGATTTTCTTGATAACTTAACTTGACTTGCCATGACACCGTGGGTGGTTCCTTCTTGCTTGCTTGTTAATCCACTTGTCCAGTCTTGCATCATGTCTAGGATAGGACTCCTGAGTACCACGGTCAGGAGTACCTACTAAAATGGATTAAGGTTAATAACTAGAATAACTCAGTAGTCATGAAGAGATGACACAGCTACAGGCAATCCCGTTACCTGGGCGCTCTTGGGATCTGTAGCCTGCCGTCGAGTAGGGCACATTTCCAGCGCACCGTCGAGTGTTGCACCCTCTAAGTCACCTAAGGGTACATTTGTCTCCTGGGCGATGTACCCACCTGAATTCAACCCTAATCTTTCGTCCTGGGTAGCCTGGATGGTCTGCAGGGCTTGTGGCTGTGGAGCAATCTCACTACATCTTGTTAGTAATTAGGCCTGTGATAACCCTAGTTAGTTAAAAGTAGTAAGCCGTAGTATCTGCTTGGCCGTGATTGATTGAATGAGGTGTAACCTGTTTAGCCATGTCTTGATCCAGTACAAGATTGCTTCCTGTCTTGATTTCTTACATTATTATCTTGCCGATAAATGGTGGGAAACCAAGCTCTGTTCAGATGAAGGGTTACAACCCCGGTCCTTGTTTGGTTTACGGGTTGTAACCTGGCTATCGGAATAGTTCTATGATTATCTCGTCGTATATCATCCTGACATATTTTCGTAATTTAGTTTTAATATTAGATTTTCTGTGCTGATTGCTGGCTTTTGTTCTTATTCCGTGGCCCCCTTGTGGCACTTGCTCTTTCTGGGGTTGACCCAGCTGGTTTTGTGTGGCCAGATTACGGAGCAGCTCCCGAGGATCTACCAAGCTTCCAGCCCAATGGTGGCGACTAGAAGGAACCCGGGCTACGAGTGGGTTTTCTATTTTGTTTCGCTCACTCTATTGTAAATTTATTCTTTTGAGGCGTTTAGCCGACGAGCACCTGTTAGCTCGATGCACTCTTACTTTCTGTCTGCCTACGGGCTGTAAACATGATTAACAAATCCTAGGGTTGATCATGTATGACTTAAACTCTTGCTAGTCCTAACATTTTGTACGACTAGATTCATGATCAGCTGATATGTAATATTTGGGACGCCTTTTATTGTATATTTAATGATCATACATCTTGTAATTATATTACTTGCTTGAGATTGAGACAATAGGCTTGACCTTAAGAGACTGTTGGCTTGTAGTAAACCCTCATATCTAGACAGCCGTGACCGTATAGTTGAGATGTATTCTATTTCAATATACGTAGCTGGCTATGTCTGCCCCCACTCTCCAGTATTCTGGTTCTGGGGCGTGACAAGAATGGAGCTTTCCATTTGAGTAGGCACCCCAGCTTGAACTTCCCTGCTGTCACTAATCTTCTTCAGTTGGGAACATGGAATACTGGATGAATGAGTGACCCATCTGGAAGTGCTAACTTGTAAGCTATTGCACCAACTTTAGCTAAAACTTCATAGGGTCCAAAGTATTTAGGGGATAATTTCTGAGGTCTTTTCTGTCCCATCGAGACTTGCCTATAAGGTTGTAATTTGAGGAAAACCCAGTCTCCAATCTCAAACACCATGTCAGATCTTTTAGTATCAGCCAGTTTTTTCATTCTGTCTTGAGCCAAGTGTAGATTGTCATTGAGTAGTAATGCATTATCTCTGGAGTTCAGTGCCTCTTCTACAATTTTGTCCTGGGGAGGATCAGGAATGTAGGTTAGAATGTGGGGGGAGGCCTGCCATAGACAGCTTCAAAGGGAGTGACTTGAGTAGAAGAATGCCAGTTAGTGTTGAACCAGAATTCAACCCAGGGAAGGAATTTACTCCACTCATGAGGCCTGTGCCCACAAAAACACCTCAAATAAGCTTCAATACATCTGTTGGTGACCTCTGTCTGACCATCTGTTTGGGGGTGGTAGGCAGTGCTATACCTCAACTGTGTCCCTTGAGCCTTGAAGAACTCTTGCCAAAATTGGCTAGTGAAAACTGGATCTCTGTCACAGACTATGGACTTGGGCATTCCATGGAGTTTAAAGACACCCTCAATAAAAACATGGGCCACCATAGCCGCAGTGTAGGGATGAGACAGGGAAAACAAATGTATATATTTTGTTAACCTATCTACTACCACCATTATAGTTGTTTTGTGGTAGCTAGTAGGTAACCCTTCTATGAAATCCATAGAGATATCCTCCCATATTCTATCAAGTATGGGTAAGGGTTGTAGTAATCCAGCTGGGGATGTATTTTTAGACTTGTTTTGCTGACACACTCCACAAGCTTTGATGTAATTCTTGACAGAAGTCTTCATTCCCTTCCAATAGCAACATTTTTTGAGCATGTGTAGGGTTTTAGTTACACCTGAATGACCTGCCTGTACATGGTCATGGTGTTCCTTGAGCATGGTAGTCACAAAATCAGACTTGGGGTCTATGAGAAGTCTGTTTTTGTAGTAAAGAAAACCTTGCCTCAAGGAATATTTACTAGGATTCAACTTACCCTGCTCCCACTTGTCCAATTGCTCTTTGTAGTAGTCTGAATGCTTCATTTGCTCCTGGAATTGGGTTAACCAATCAGCAGTGATCACAGTAACAACATTTAAGGACAGTGCATCCTTCCTGGAAAGGCTATCTGCAGCAATATTTTTCCTCCCTTTTTATATTCAACCCTGTAATTATATCCTTGCAACTTGGCTAGCCACTTATGTTGAGCTTCTGTACACATCTTCTGCTCTAGGAGGTATTTGAGAGACTGGTGATCAGTCTTGATGATGAACTCCCTACCCCACAAGTACTGACTCCATTTTTTGATGGCCAACATGATAGCTAACATCTCTTTTTCATATATGGATAGGACTTTTGTCTTCCCTTTAAAACCCTGGCTTAGAAAAGCTATAGGTTTTCCCCCTTGCATAAGGACTGCACCTATTCCTTCACCTGATGCATCACATTCTAACACAAAAGTTTCATTGAAATTGGGCATTCTAAGGATTGAAGGTCTGGTCAAGGCCAATTTCAATTGCTGAAAGGCACTCTGAGCTGTATCACTCCACTGAAAAGCATTCTTTTTGAGCAGATCAGTCAGGGGTTTAGCTATGGCTCCATATCCCTGGATAAATCTTCTGTAATAGCCAGTGAGTCCTAGGAAGCCCCTTAACCCTTTGATTGTAGCAGGTACTGGCCACTACTCCATTGCTTCAGTCTTTGCTGTGTCCACCTGGATTCCTTCCTGTGATATAACATGCCCCAAATACCCAACTCTTTCCAAGGCAAACTGGCACTTGCTTTGCTTGATCTTCAAGTTGTTCTCAGAGAGTCTGCAGAACACCTTCTCCAAATGGTCTAAATGCTCTTCAAAATTACTACTGTAAATCAGAATATCATCAAAAAAAATGAGAACAAACTTCCTCAGGTAGTCTTTGAACAAGGTGTTCATCATTGCTTGGAAGGTGGAGGGTGCATTTGTGAGCCCAAATGGCATCACAAGGAGCTCATAGTGTCCTTCATGAGTTCTAAAAGCTGTTTTGGAGATATCTTCCTCAGCCACTCTGACCTGGTGATATCCAGATCTTAAGTCTAGCTTGGAGAAAATTTTGGCTCCATAGAGTTCATCAAACAACTTATCTATGAATGGGATAGAAAATTTATCCTTCACTGTGTTTTAATTTATGGCCCTATAATCTATACACATTCTCCAAGAGCCATCTGATTTTTTAACCAAAATAACATGAGAAGAATAGGAACTAGTACTTGGCCTAATAATTCCAATGGTCAACATTTCTGTAACCTGCTTCTCTATCTCATTCTTATGTATGTAAGGATGTCTATAGGATCTTTGGTAGACTGGTGTGGCTCCAGGAATCAAGGGAATCCTGTGATCAAAATCCCTCTTGGGATGCAGGCATGTGGGCTCTTCAAACAGGTGACTAAACCTATCTAATAAAGGTTAAAGAGTAGGGTTTGTACCTGCTGACATAGAGACATTCTTCATAGTGTATAATTGAATGATGTAGAACTGGAATTTCTGTCTGAGGTCCTTGCTGTCAGCTTCATTCAGACTGTTCCTGTCTGCATTCAAACCTCTGAGAATGTGTTTCTGCCCCTTGTGCTCAAACTTCATGGTCAATTTATTGAAATTCCAATTAATGTCCCCTAAGGTGCGAAGCCAGTTAGCCTCTAAGGCAATCTGACATCCTGTAATGGGTAATTTGAGTAAATTCACTCTCAACTTCTTCCCTTGACAGTCAATCACCACATCTGAACACAGGCCTTTACTCTGCAATTTTTCTCTATTAGCCACTAATACTTCAAAAACTTCATTAGCAGTGACAAGGAGTTGCAGCCTCTCACTGAACTGCTCATCCACAAAGCTGTGGGTTGAGCCAGAGTCAACCAAAATAATGACTGGTTTGCCCTGTACAGTACCCCTCAATTTTATTGTGGAGGACTGAGTTGTACCTGATAGTGCCTGCAAGAAGATGGAAAAATTTTCTGAAGTAATGCCTCCTGAACTTTTATGGTCTTCCTCCTTGTCCACCTCATCTTCTTGATCTTCATCTGCAATTAGCATGAATAGTCTTTTCTCTTTGCATTTATGGCCCTTGAACCACTTGTCTTCACATAAGAAGCATAAGCCCAAGTTTTTTCTTCTTACAATTTCTGTTGGAGATATAGTGGGTCTCCCTGGAGCTAGAGTATTGGTGGTAGCCTTCTTCCCTTGTTCTGAAGCAACATGAGATACTTGGGTAGGGCTAGTTATAGAATCAACTGCCACACTGTATTTACTGTAGTAGGAGCCCCCTCTGTAGATTCTTTTAAGTGCTAAAAACTTGGCTTCATGCAGTTTGGAGAGCTGCATAGCTGTCAGCAGACTCCTTGGATTGGAAAGCTGCATTTCATACCTGATCTCCTCCTTCAAACCACCAATATAGTGACTTATAAGGCCACTTTCAGGGATTCCTTGCAACCTCTGAGCAATCCTTTGAAACTGGGAATTGTACTCTTGTACTCCCCCATCCTGCTTGAGCAATTTCAAGTCAATCAGGAAATCAGTGAATTGTGAAGGGCCAAATTCCATCCTGATACTCTGGTAGAAGTCCCCCCATGACATGAAACCATTTTTGAGCTTCATAACCCAGTGCAACCAATATGCTGCTATGTTCTTAAGTTGAACTGAGCACAATTTAACCCTGTCACACTCTGGAGTGTTGTAAAAACTGAAATAATGATCCACTCTCATCAACCACTCTTCAACATCCCCTGTGCCATCAAACTCATGCAATTTGAGTCTATGTGTAGACTGCCTCCTGTTTTGGTTGTTATTATTCTGGGGATTGAATGGTACTGCTTGAGTATTGAGTCTTGGTGGAGTGAAAAATACTCCTGGATTGCTTGGGTATGGGGATTGGCTTGCCACAACTCCCAGGGCTTGTGTATTTGCCAATGTTCTTATGGGTGGGATAGTGTTTGTTCACCAGCTCCCATAGATGCATTCATCACTGCAGAACCCATACTTCCTAGAGGTGTGTTGTTAACTGGCACTGGAAAATTTTGGGCTAACAATGGTGGTGCAGGTGTAGATTGTGGTAACAATGGAGAGGAGTTCCCTTGAGAATTCACATGCTCCACATCTCGTTGAGCTAGGGTTAACTCTTCTAACATCTTCTCAATTCTATCAAATCGACCATCATATTGTTCAAATTTCCTTGAGAGATCCAGTACAGTACCTGATAGAGCTCCCACGGTGTCTTCAACTGCTCCGATCCGCTCTTCATCGAGGCCTCGTCTTCCATCGGACACAACTCCTACAGATCCGCCATGGCTCGAGCTTCCCTCATGACTGCCTTTACTGACCGGATCTAGGCGCTCTGATACCAAATTGGTAGGTTCTCGAGCTCCTGGAACATAGAGGCTGGAATTCCTACCATGATTTGCCATCTCGATCAACAATCAGTAGATTCAAAGAGAAATTTGGGAGAATTTTTGGGGGTTTTTATTGATATAAAATGTTGAAAATACAATGTAAGAAATTGCAGGTATGAAGAAGAAAAGCAAATTTTTTTGGTAACAGAAATCTCATACTCCTCTTCATTACAGTGTATTTATACTCATACCTAGCTGTGCTGACGTGTCCTCTGCTCTGTCATGTGCAGGCGCTGATTGGCTGCAACTAATGATCTGGAGGATGACGTGGACGGCTGGCTAACTGTCCTAACTACTCCTAAAAGAAAGGACAAGAACAAACTGGAAACAAAAAGAACTGGTGCTGGAAGGTTGGTGCTGATACAGAGCCAAATGGCTGGGCGGGTTTGGTAAGTAGAGCAGGAGGTGGTCAAAAATGATTTCATAAGCGTTCTATGATTGTAGCTTTAGAACCACAATA
>JANAVB010024997.1:8553892-8573892 GCA_029216955.1 Iris pallida | reverse complement strand
TTTACAAATGTCAAATTGCAAAGCAAATTGGTATTGTACCGTGGAATTGGTTATATGACATGTCCAAATGTTCGAGACTTGAAATTAACAAATTAGGTTTCTCTAAGGCTCAAATGAATCTGATATAAATAAATGCTTTAGTGAGGATAACTGGGCAAGGTGTTTTGGAAATTATCCATTCAAATTTTTTGTTCCCAAGTTTAGCTTTTGCAGTACAGTAGTTCCTGTGTCAAACTATATATTTTGCTTGCATATAGACAAGCATCTTGAATATAGACAAGCATTGCACTCTCTACATAGGAAACACAAGTCTATCAAAATTATTATGTTATAGAAAGATGATGACAAACGAAACTGAATATTCCTTTCAAAGTAGAAATATAAAAACTTCTATAAGCCAATAAATAGCGTTAGAAAGATTATTGTATGAAAGATCCAGAACATGAAGAGATGCAAAATGTGCTAGTTGTCAAGGGATATAACCACAAACCTGGTGTTGAGTCCCTCTTCCTGGATGAGTCAAATTGGAAGAGATTCTCGAAGGGTTAGCCATGTTAATGGCTCAAGAAGACATAAATTCAAGAATTTAGGGTTTGTTTGCTAAAGAATCGAAGAAGAAGAAGAGCAGAGTTCTTTATTTATGAAGTAAAGAAAACATAATTTCCATGTTCCTCGTTACAGGGGTTCTTCTTTCTATTTATAAGAAGTAACTAACTTGCTGACCTGTTAATGACATGTCACTAAACACACTTACTGACTTAGCAATTACAGTTATGACATTGTAAGTACAACAATATATGCTAATGAACTCCTTCACTACAGGTACTCTGAAGCTCTGCTGCCATTTGATGATCTTCCCCAAGCCTTCCTGGAACTGATGATGCCATTATTGCCTCGGCTCCTCAAGCTTCTGCTATTGCTGCTCCCACTGTAAGTAAGTACGAGAGGTACTTATCAATACCCCCTCCTCAATTTGACCTTGCCTCAAGGTCAAAATAGGGGTAAGTCTTAACAAACTCATCATATGACACCCAAGTTGTTGTATCCCCTTCTTTCCATTTCACCAACAAGTCTACTGTAGATTTATTGCCCTTCCTGACCAACCTCCTTTCCACTATCCGTTCTGGTTTAAGTATAGCCTCTTCAACCAAACTGGGAACTCCTGATTGAACTTCTAACCTCTGGCTAATATATTTTTTTAGCTGTGAGACATGAAAAACATGATGGATTCGTGCTTCATTAGGAAGATCTAATTTGTAGGCCACTGACCCAACTTTGGCAATGACTTGGTAGGGTCCATAATACTTGGGGGAGAGCTTTAAAGGCCTTCTCTGAGCAACTGTCACTTGCCTATAGGGTTGTACCATGAAAAAAAAACCAACCTCCAACTTTAAAGTTTCTGCCAGTCCTATGCAAGTCTGCAAATTTCTTCATCCTATCTTGAGCAAGCAACAAATTATCCTCGAGCAATTGTAAAGCATTGTCCCTGCTAGCTATAGCCTATGCCACTGCATTATCTTTAGCCACATCTGGTATGTAGGTCAGTAAATTGGGTGGGGCTCTTCCATAAACCACTTCAAAAGGGGTGGTTATAGTGGCAGTATGACAATTTGTGTTGAACCAATACTCTGTCCAATGTAAAAACATACTCCAGTCCTTAGGCTTGTGGGTGCAAAAAAACATCAAATAGGCTTCCATACACCTATTAATGACCACAGTTTGGCCATCAGATTGGGGGTGATAAGCTGTTGAATATTTCAATTGTGTACCTAGCAGTTTAAAAAACTCAGTCCAGAATTGACTTGTAAAAATAGGGTCTCTGTCACTGACAATGGATTTAGGCATTCCATGTAGTTTAAAAACCCCTTCCAGGAACACCTGAGCCACAACAACAACATTTTCTTTTCCTTTCTTATACTCCACCCTATAATGATACCCATACAATTTTAGGATCCATTTGTACTGAGCTTTAGTGTAAACTCTTTGGTCTAGCATGTACTTTAAAGACATGTGGTCAATTTTAATAAGAAACTTTCTGCCCCAAGGATACTGATTCCATTTCTTAACAGCCAACAAGATAGCCCAACATCTCCTTCTCATATGTAGATAAGATTTTTGCCCTTCTCTTCAATCCTTGACTCAGGAAGGCTATAGGTCGGGATTCTTTCATTAATACAGCCCCTATCCCTTCCCCAGAGGCATCACTCCAAGACAAATTCTTTTTGAAAGTCTGGCATCCTTAGGATTGGAGGTTGTGTAAGAGCTTTTTTCAGTTGAAAAAATGCTTCACCTGCCTTCATATTCCACTGGAATGAATCTTTCTTCAACAAGTTGGTTAAAGGATTGGCTATGCTTCCATAATTCCTTATGAACCTTCCGTAATAGCCTGTTAGGCCTAAGAACCCTCTTAATTCTTTGATGGTCTTAGGGATAGGCCACTGTAACACTGCTTGTATCTTATCATTATCTACCTCAATTTCTTTCCCAGAGATGATATGCCCAAGGTAACCCACGTGGCTTTGGCCAAAGGAACATTTACTCTTTTTAATTTTGAGTTGATTCTTCTGCAACTTATCAAATACTGTCTGTAGATGACTAACATGCTCCTTTGAATCCCTGCTGTACACCAATATATCATCAAAAAGGACAAGCACAAATTTCCTGAGGAACAACCTGAATACATCATTCATCTTAGCTTGAAATGTAGATGGAGCATTAGTAAGACCAAAGGGCATCACTAGGAATTCATAGTGCCCCTCATAAGTCCTAAATGCAGTTTTAAGAACATCCTCTTCTTTCATTCTGACCTGGTGATACCTAGCTCTCAGGTCCAATTTAGAAAAGATAGCTGCCCCATGTAACTCATCAAACAACTCATTAATAAAGGGAATAAGAAATTTGTCTTTAACAATATTTTGGTTGAGCCCCTGTCGTCAACACACATTCTCCATGACCCATCTCCCTTTTTACCAATATTACTGGAGAAGATTAGCAACTTGTACTGGGTCTGATGAGCCCTGCCTTCAACATCTCCTTAACTTGGTTTTCTATTTCATTTTTGTGGATATAGGGGTGTCTGTATGGTCTGCTACACATAGGTGCTGCACCAGGTAGTAGAGGAATCTGATGATCATAACTTCTTTTAGGAGGCAGCTCTTTGGTTCTTCAAACAACCCTTCATATGTCTTCAATAGTGCAGTAATTTCCTCACTAATGTCTAGAGAACCTGTTGGTGTTACTGGTTTTGTGTCCACTGCTAGGGAGCACAACTGTATAACAAAAACCTGAGAATTTTGCCTTAAGTCTTTGTTGTCAGGCTCCATCAACTGATCACTGCAAGACTTGATGCCCTTAAGCACTTGGGTCTCTTCCTGTATTTGAACTTCATGGAGAGCTCCTGAAAATTCCATACTATATCACCTAGTGTGCACAACTAGTTGGCTCCCAACACTATGTGGCAACCTGTAATAGGTAATTGAAGGAGATTAGTTGTTATCTTTTTTCCCTTGGCGCTTAATCACTACCCCTTTGTACATTCCTTGGCTCATTAATTTCTCACTATTTGCAACCAAAACTTCAAAAGGCTTGTTGTCACTCAAAGGCAGATTTAGTCTCCCAATAAACTTGGTGTCAATAAAACTGTGGGTTGACCCAGAGTCCACCAAAATGATCACATGTTTGTTTTGCAATGTCCCTCTCAGTCTCGTTGTAGAGTGGTGAACAGCTCCAGAGAAGGCTTGCAATGATATTGCAAATGCACTATCTTGCTCCTCTAAGTTTTATGTCTCCTCTGCACTATCTTCTGGCATAGCAATGTCATCTTCTTCAACTACTAACATATACAACTTTTTAACCTATCATTTGTGACCCCTGTACTATTTTTCATCACATGGGAAACATAACCCCAAGTCTTTTCTCCTCATGAGCTCAGTAGGAGAGACAATTGGTGTTTTTTTAGTAAGAATTTTCTTATTGTTGACTCTTGGGATCTGTTGAAAGGTTCTTCTACTACTTTCATTCAAGCTTAAGCCCCCTGCCCCTGAGCCACCTGTAGATGCTGGTTTCCCTGTGTAAACTGAACCCCTATAAGACCTCCTTATGGCCATAATTTTTGCCTCTTGTAACCTATCACGTCCCGAGTCGACAAACCGTTCGTCCCCGGTGTTATTTTGCCGAATCGATCGTCCTTGCTAAGGCGTGATGTCGTACGAGTCTGGAATTGCACTCGTACAAGGCAAGAACGTTACGTTAATTTTTATATTGAAACACCAAGTTAAAACTTCACAAATTACATCAAATTGAGAGGCAGTATAGGAAGATAGAAATATGCTTTTCATTCATAGCTTGCAACGAAGTGCAAGTCCTAATTACATTGGATGCCGTTGCGGCTACATTGATTGAAAATAAAAGAAACATACTCGACAAGCTGCCTGAACTAACACTTGCCGTTCCATACATTCGCCCCTTTATACATAAGCCTTCGATTGAATTGACTTCAAAATACTTCAGTATAGGAAGAGTTTCAAAATGCCTCTCCGTACTTCAGCTTCAGTTTAGAGCTCCCGTCGCACCTGGAAATTTGGGGGAGGGGATTAGCACACTTGCTAAGTGGACGAGGCGAATCCACTCGTCTAAACTGACTCTGATTGTTAAGGTAGACATGTTTTAGAGTTTTCTTTCTATTTAGAACTAAATGAATTCAGTTCATATCGATAGCTATCTGTGAAGTAATAAAGCATACAGTAAAACATAACAATTTATCACATTTCTTACCACGGCCGTACTCGTCCCTGCATAAAACACATATAATATTTACTACCTGTATAAGGCAATAGGTGAGCATGATCTATCTTATATGTGTGGTCATTGATGCTATGCACCACGAGGGACTTTTATATGGCATTACGACGTGCCTGTCAGCTTGGGTTGCAAGTCCTGCTGCAGGTCCCGCAATACCTCGCGCCAAAGCACGAATTTGTTTATTCCCCCTAGGTCGATTCGGTTCCGATGCCCCGGATACCGCATCGAGGAAAGTTCAACTTGTGCACAAGCTGTCTATGACCATGCCAATGCGTGAACTGTTTAATATGTGCAGACAAATTTGTATAGCGCGGACAGTATTGAGTGACATTATCATTTCTCCCAACTCATGCAACGATTATTTTCCCCAAAGCTGTACTCCCAATTTAGCGTCCCGTAGGCACCAAATTGTCCGATGCATCATAATCCACGATCGACGTTTCATATTATTTTGCAGCATGTGAAATAGTCTATCTTTTTACTAAAAGCTTAAACTTTCTCGTTTATGTGAGAAACTTGTATTTTCTGAGTAGATTATTCTAAATCGATACGTTTTTCCCCAGTTCTTGTCCTTAGTGGGTTGGCATGCATTTAACTTGGCATCATCGATTTGAATGAATTCGAGGCAAAGGAAATTCGTTTGCGAAACAGAGTATAAAAGAAGGGGCCGAATCATCTACCAAGTTCTTTGATCATGTCGACCATCGAAGCGCTTCACAACGTTCAAGCTTTAGTTACGCGAGCTCCTGCAATGGCACCAACACTTAGTTAGGATTCCTTCTTTATTCCTTCGGTTCGAAATTCATAGATTGTATTCAGGAAAACGACGCGAAAGCACTTTATCAAAACCAAGCGGCAAAAGCTCCAAGAAAACCATACAACGGTCCGGTCCCGTCGAAAGGACTCTTATATAGAGCTCACTCGCCGAGACATAGCCCGCTGCATCTAGGACTTATTCCAACAGAAGTCGTTCCATTAGTTGGATCGATTCTCGTAACATCCTTCCAAATCGATTTCATCGATGCCGCAAGGTGTTATCGTTTACCAAGCTCAGCGATCGAGTCAGATGGCCATCTAAGTTCACGACTGATCTGACTCGACGCAAGCATATTATGAAGTCCGTTGCCTATCGAAAGCGGGGCACTACATAACCTGGCCACTTGTATTGCAGTAAGGAGGGTGTTAGGGTTTGAAATATGAACCTCAAACCTGATCTCATCTTTCAAGCCCCCTATATATTGGCTCATCAAACATTTTTCTGAAATTTCTTGCACTTTCTTGGACATCTTCTGAAACTTAAGGTCATATTCATGAACAATTGTTTACTGCTTCAACAGCTTGAGATCAATCATATAGTCTATAAATTGTGAAGGACCAAACTCCAATTTAATGGCTTTACAAAATTCATCCCAAGTTAAGTTGCCCCCTCTAACTTTCAAGATTTAGTCAAACTAGTAGGCTGTTGTTCCTTTAAGTTGCACAGAACAAGCCCTCAGCCTGTCCCACTCTGGAACCCCATAGTAACTAAAGTAATGATTAACTCTCATAAGCCACTCCTCTAATGATTAACTCTCATATGCCACTCCTCTACATCCGTATCCCCATTAAAGTCAGGTAGTTTGAGTCTCAACACTGGTTGATTCCAGTTTAGAACAGAAGCTTGGTTATGTAATATGCTATTGTTGGATATGGATCCAGTATTACAAGTGTAGGGCCTTGCAGATGATGTTCCCATGGTGGCTGACACTGGTGTGTTAAACATTGATACTGGTGAGGGGTACATTGGTACTGATGCACTGAGCCCAGAAGGAACATTGCTATTAAAATTCCTAATTGGAGGTGTTCCAAAAGTGGTACCAAAGGGGCTAGACTCAAACTGTTGTACATCAGATTGATTCAATTGGGGAGGAACTCCCAAACTGACCTGTGGCATAAAAGGAGTTCCCTCCAAAATGGGAGAAACTGCACCTAAGGTTGGTTCCATGTGAGGAGCTTCAAAACCCCTTCTTGATCGTGTCATTTCTTTCATGAACTGATCGAATCTTGAGGTTAGGGTTTGGATTTACCTTCAATAGCTTGTATCCTTCTTTCTCCATCTGGAATATGAGGGTTTCTGAAGCTCCTGGTGTGCAGCCATGGCTGCTCGCCGCATTCTCCGCACTGGACTCCTGTATGGGTTCCAGTGGCTCTGATACCATTTGTTGAGTCCCTCTTCCTGGATGAGTCAAATTGAAAGAGATTCTCGGAGGGTTAGCCATGTTAATGGCTCAAGGAGACCTAAATTCAAGAATTTAGGGTTTGTTTGATAGAGAATCGAAGAAGAAGAAGAAGAGGAAGAAGAAGGAGAAGAAGAGCAGAGTTCTTTATTTATGAAGGAAAGAAAACACAATTTCCATGTTGCTCGTTATAAAGCCTCTTCTTCCTATTTATAATAGGTAACTAATTTGCTGATCTGTTAATGACATGTCACCAAACACAATTGTTGAATCAGCAATTACAGTTATGATATTGTAAGTACAACAATATATGCTAATGAACTCCTTCTTCACTACAGGTACTCTGAAGCTCTGCTGCCATTTGATGATCTTTCCTAAGCCTTCCTGGAACTTATGTTGCCATTGCTGCCTCGGCTCCTCAAGCTTCTGCCATTGCTGCTCCCACTGTAAGTAAGTACGAGAGGTACTGTCACTCCCGTTATCACTTTCAATTTTCAAAATTGAGGGCAATTTTGTCATTTTTAATATTCTAATATTTTTGTGAATATTTATTTATTAATATTGTGTTCTGGGGTTTTATTTGATCGGATTTGAGTTTTGTCTCATTTCGAATTGTGTTAGTGACCCGGGTCAGTTTTGGACCCAATTGGACTCGTCCAACTTGTCATGACCAAACCCAGATATTTATTTTGACTAATCCCATTTGATTTTAGTGGGAACTAGAGTTTAGAATTAGATTTAGAACTTGGAATTTAGAATTTCTAAGTTACCATTTTGAACCCAACTCAAAACCCTTCTATTCTTTGACTTAGAGGGCATTTGTAACTTTGCACAATGCCCCAAACCCCCCTTTTTACATGGCTGGCCAGAATATGTACTCCCATGCTCTCATTTGCAAGAACACACTCTCTTTTCTTCTTTTCTCTCATTTCACAAAAACTCTCTTTTCCCCTCTTTGATTTCAAGCTTCAAGTAAGTCAAATATCTTCCAATTCTCCAGTTCTCTCTCTAATCTTGGTGCTAACCCTTTTTTATCTCTTATTTGTGGTTTTGATCTAGGTAGATCTAGCTTGGTGGTGGAGGAAGAATAGATTTTGTGATTTGACCTAAAAAGAAGTGATTTGGGACTTTTTCTTGGAATTCCAACTCCCAAGAGGTAAACCCTCACTCTAACCTTTATAATTACTTCTAATTAGTGTCATTTTCATATTAGAAGATGCCCAAGATGTAGGATAACCCATTAGAAGAGGTTTGAAATCTATTGGACTCAATTTGGGACTTTTGGCCTAGGTTTAGTACCAAATTTGGGGAAAACCCTAAACTGACATGTTTGGGTATTGTCCCTAGTCTAATTAGACCTAATTAGGTTAGTTTGGATGAGATGAGGCTAGGTACGTGTTCATATTTGGATACGTGGGATCGTTTTACGAGAAATCATAAAAATAGACTTTTTTGGGATTTTCGGGTTCCAACACACTGGTGACTTTTTGCACCGACGCTAAAATTGGCAAGTTAGCATTTAGAATATGTTCTAATCATTATTTAGAACTCGTGGGTAGAGTTTGGGTCGAATCCGGATAGGTTTGGTGCCCGTATCGTACGGTATCGCGAATCAGACACCCCGGAGTCGCCAGAATGGCCATTTGACCATTCGGACCTCGTTTCTCGTTTTCGCTCGCATGCGCGAGTTAGATTGCTTGTGTGGGGGTTCGTGTCTAAGCCCTGGAGGGTAGAATTACGAGGATTTGGGTATTCAGATAGGTTTCGGGATGTTTTGGATATATATAAATATTAGTTTTAGTGTATGTGTGTGTGTGTGTATATATATATATATATATATATATATATATATATATATATATATATATATATATATATATATATATATATATATATATATATATATAAATATATATATATATATTATATTATATATATATATATATATATATATATATATATATATATATATATATATATATATATATATTTTATTTTTTTATTTATATATATATATATATATATATATATATATATATATATATATATATATATATATATATATATATATATATATATATATGAGAGAGAGAGAGATAATATATATATATATATATATATATATATATATATATATATATATATATATATATATACATATATATATATATATATATATATATATATATATATATATATATATATATATATATATATATATATGAGAGAGAGAGAGAGAAAATAAAATAAAATATATATATATATATATATATATATATATATATATGAGAGAGAGAGAGAGAGATAATATATACACATATATCTATCTCTCTCTCTCTCATATATATATATATATATATATATATATATATATATATATATATATATATATATATATATATATATATATATATATATATATACATGTGTTAGTGTGTGTGTGTGACTGTGTTGTGAGGAGTATGTGTTGTGTGTGGATGTTAGAGAGTGTGAAGAGAGAAGGAGAATGATGTATGTATGTAAGTATGTATATATTAGTGTGTGTGGGGGTGTTTATGTATATTTTTGTTTGTGTGTGTTAGAGGTTGTGAGTGTGTTTGTGGATAGATAGATAGATAGATATATATGTATATATGTGTGTGTGAGTGTCTATAGGAGAGGTTAGATGAGAGGTTAAATAGGATGTTGTATGTTAGTTGAGTGTTAGTATCCTATATGTTAGGATATTGGTAGGTGGGTTGTTAGAAGTTAAGGTAATGTTAGAAGGATATGTTAGAGGTTAGTTTAGAGTTAGATAGTGGTAGGTAATGGTTAGATAGGTTAGTGTCTTGGTATCTTAGGATACCAAGAGTGGTATCTCAAGGTAAATATGATTTACCTTGGTATGGGCATGGTAATGTGAAATACCTTAGTAATGGGTAAGGTAAGGTATTTGTGATACCTTCAAGATAAGGTATTGAGATACCAAGTTAAAGTATCAAGATGCAAGGATAAGGTATTAGGATACCATGTTAAGGTAAAAGGGTACCTAGAAACTAAGGTAGAGGTTTGGTTGTGGGTTACCTATCTAAGGTAAAGGTTTACCTTAGTTAAGGTATTTACCCTAAACTAAGATATTGATATCGGGATACCAATTTGACCAAGATATGGAATATCATGGTAGGTAAATGTTAGGAATAGAACCTTTGTCTAGTGTTGACCTCGGTTGACCGAGTTTGACTGTTTTGACTCAAAGTCAACCAAAAGTCAACACTTGGCCTAGTTTTGACTAGAACTTGACCATTGTTGACCAGTTGACCAAAAGTCAACTATGAGTCAACCAATAGTCTAAGTTGACCTAGATTGGACTAGAAGTTAACCAGTTGACCAAAAGTCAACTGTAAGTCAACTTTTGACCTAGTTTGACCTAGTTTGACTTAGTGTGACCTAGTTTGACTTAGTTTGACTGAGCTTGACCTAGATTTGTATATCATACACTAGAAATCACGCCTAATACTATTAAACCCTAATTTAACTCATGATATCTCATCTTAGGGTCTGCGATATCACTCTGAGCATCGATTCCATTTGACAGCTCAGGACCGCAGACGAGTACATTTACTGATAGTTTTCATTGTCTTGATATCTCCTATATCCGATTCAGTTGTAGTGTTTTACTTAATTCTCGACATGAGGATACACGGACTAGTATACGTTGGATCTCGTCATACGATGTTATTCCTGTTTTACCTGGTATATGAGTACATTGTTCGATCTTGTTTCCTGTACTTATATAGACACCGATTTGGGAGTGGACTAGCCCCCTGCTCTTTAAATCCTGTATCATGATGTGTCATGGTTGGATCCATTATACTACTCGGGGATGGAGAGTTATTAGAGGTTATGTGATCATTACCCCCCACTTGTTACTACTTGTGCATAGCTCCACCCTCACCACACGTAGGGTGTAGCCTGACCTGATACTACTTGTGCATAGCTTTTCATTTGGCTGGCCTGATCCTCTATACTACTTGTGCATAGCCGGTCAAATGGAACAGCCTGATCTTGATCCAAGCCGATCACATAACGCCCTAATACCCAAGGCACTGTTTATATTTACATTATATATTAGATATTCCTGTATGTTCTACTTTCCTGTACATTACACTCTGACATGATATCCTGTTATATATATCATGTTTATATTTCAGTCTTGATATTTTATCTTCTATTCCATTACAATTGTCTCTTATAGCATTTGTCAATTCAATAAAACTGCTGTTGGTGTTTGTACTTGCTTATTATCCTGACAGGATAACCCCGTTGATGTTTACAGAGGATTTAGAGGCAGACTGCTTAACCTATTATGGATATGGCATAGATGGAGAGTACGACCTGGACATTCCTGTGGGGTCGGTGCCCATTGAGGACGCACCGCCTGCTCTGACCTAGACTAGTTAGGTTTGACTGGACTGCGTTCTAGCTTATTATTTTGGGTTGTAGTATATATATTTTTGGGATTGTATAATATTTTAAATTCTGAATTTCTGGTTGTGACTCTGTGACTTGCATCTATTTCCAGCTTTTGCTATTTCCATCATATCTTTATCACATCGTGCTTGTCTTCCCTAGATGTCATGTGATTGAGTTATATATATTCTGTCGTGCGTAGATGACAGGTACATACATACATATACATATATATATATATATTATATATATATATATATATATATATATATATATATATATATATATATATATATATATATATATATATATATATATATAACATCAATAATATATATATATATACATTGTATAGGTCGTCTATAAAATCTAACATCAATAATATATATATATATATATATATATATATATATATATATATATATATATATATTGTTGATGTTAGATTTTATAGACGACCTATACAGTGTTCTACCGTCGACACTGCGGCGTAGGCTGGACGTACCCACGTGCTCGTGCTCCTAAACAGGGTGCGGATCGTGACACATTTTTGCGGTGGCCCATGCAGGTCTCTGTGTCGTAACTAGTATGATATCGTAAAGGTACTCGACTTAGAGTACTAATTACGAGCCTGCAATTAGGATATAGGATCTAGGTTATGATAGAAGTTACTCAATCACATTTTCGGAAATTTTTTGTTCTTTTGATTATCATGACAACTCTTCTTGTATTTCAATTTAATTGTTCTTCTTTGAAAATATCTTATCTTATACCATATTGATATTTTGCTCGAATCTGTCTCCAGGATGACAATGACTCGAGCTCAGGCCGCTGGATCTGGTGCAGTACTGGAGAGGTCCGATCCTTCGTGACCTGTTTCTCTGGTTGAGGGAGTGGCAGTCCAGGAGGCTGCCCCTATTGTTTCTACCATCCAGGTGGCAGAGGCAGCAGCACCTGGAGGTCCTCCGCAGCAGGTTCAGGGGCCTAATGTCGTCATTCCTGAGCCTCTTCCATCTCCACCTGCACTGCCGATAGACGCTACGCAGATGTTCGTACTTCTCTAGCAGATGATAGAGGTGCAACGAGCACATGATGAGGCATCCCAGCGCCAGACAGAGGCTTTGAGGCAGTCATGGAGAATGCTCATCAGTTGGCTATGGCAGCAGTCGAGAAGGTGGCTGCGGCTTCGGTTCAGGGCGCTCCAACCTAGAAGCCGCATCAGTAGCAATCGAGGCCTGATACAGTGCTGGACTTCAAGAAGATGGTCCCTCGAGAGTTCAAGAAAACCGAGGGCATCCTTTACGTCGATGATTGGCTAGAGGACGTGGAGAGGAGCCTGGAGTTGGCAGAGATCCTGAAGAGGCTGTGGGTATCAGCAGCGGCGAGCCAGTTCTTCGACATTGCGTTGACCTGGTATCGCACAGACCCTCATAGATTTGTTAGAGGTTAGGGTTTGCACATGGGCCAAGCACTCCATGAGTTGCTAAAAGGCCCATGTCAAAAAGGGTTAAAAAGGCCTATGTAAAAATAACTTTAAATCATTAATTCATTGCCAAAAATAAAATAAATTCTGAAATTAATTCTATAGGTCAAAAAATAATTCTAATTATCATATTAGGCTCTTAATGAAGGGTGACTAAGGTCAAACCACCTGATGCTACTCAAAACA
This sequence comes from Iris pallida, assembly GCA_029216955.1. Classification (NCBI taxonomy): domain Eukaryota; kingdom Viridiplantae; phylum Streptophyta; class Magnoliopsida; order Asparagales; family Iridaceae; genus Iris; species Iris pallida. The sequence goes on along the minus strand of JANAVB010024997.1, from coordinate 8,560,758 downwards.
CCAATCAAGCTACAAACATCACATTAATTAATAAATTAATAAGAAAATTTAAATAAATACATAATGACTAAAATACCCCTAAATTAAAAATGTGGTGGTTACACTAGACGTACCCACGTACTCGTGCCCCTAAATAGGGTGCGGGTCGTGACACCCGTTTTTCGTTATACATACTTTCAGTATACATGTACGGATTTTTGACGTTTGTCAGATGACCCGTATTTAGAGTTGTCTTGCTTAGCCTTGACTTGGTTTAATCTTGACTTTGTTTAATTCGGTTTGGTTCAACTTGGCATGGCTTGGTTGATTTGAGTTGGTTCATCATGAATGAGCTTTGTATTTAAACCAACTCCTCCCTCTCTCCTCCATTATTACCATTTACTTCTTCATCTTCTTCTTCATTTACACCTCCACCAAACCCTAGTCAAGTGCAACTTGCTCCATAAAAGATCTACATTTTTTTTGTTCCATTCTCTTCCTTGCTTGATTCAAAGCATCTTTAGACGTTGGAGTTTTTGGTTTTGATGTTTGTATTTTTATAGATCTAAGTTTGTAATTTTCTTATTTTTCTTGGTTTTGATCTCTAAAAACTTGTTATTTCAGAAAAAAATAATTCCATGTTGTGGGGACTTCAATTCTACCTAATTTTGGCTTTTGAACCGCTTGATTTTGACTTATTTAGAAGAAGCTATGACATTTTGGTGTTCATGGGTTTCCGTACATCTTCGGTGTTGCTGGGACGATGAACAGTGCCACGCGCGCGATTCGTATGCTGCGCGTCATGCTCTCGCACTCGCGTGCCGTGCTCTCGCACTCGCGCGTCGTGCTCCCGCACTTGCACGCCGTGCATCCGCGTGCTGCGCGTTTCGCTCGCCGCACGCTTGTGCGATTTGTTTGCCGTGCGCCTGCGTGCCATGCTCTCGCGTCCCGTGCACCGTATATTCGCACGCTGTATATTTCGTGTGCCGTACGCTTGTGTAATTTGTTTATCACGCCTACGCGTCGTGCTCTCATGCCCTACGCGTCGTGCATCCGCGTGCCTACACAATTTATTTGCCGCGCGCCTGCGTACCGTGCTCTCGCGCCTCGCGTGCTGTTCATTCGCCCGCTGCACGTTTCCTGCGCCGCGTGCCTGCGCGATTCGTTTGTCGTGCGTCTGCGCGTCGTGCTTTTGTGCGATTTGTTTGTCGTGTTCCTGCACAGCCCTTCGTGAGTCCGTGCGCAGCGCATTTTGTGTGCCACGTGCCTGCACGATTTGTTTGTCGCACGCCTGCGCACCGTGCTCTCGCGCCACATACGCTATTCATCCGCACGCCTGTGCGATTCATTTCCCGCGCGCCTCCGTACCGTGCTCTCACGCTTCGTGCGCTGCGCATTTCGTGGCCGCGCGCCTGCGTGATTCGTTTTTCGCGTACCTGCGCACCTTGCTCTCTCTTTCCGTACGTCGTGGCCCATTTTGTCTGCATGCGAAAGACTGTTTTTGCCTGTTTTAGCTGTTTTGTTGTTGAAATCTTGTATAACTCAAAACATGAAAGTTTTAGATCTTCATCTTGGCTTCAAGAATCTTTTTGTCTTTCCTTAACTGGAGTTCATATGCGACTGATAGTTTAAATCACCCTTGGATGTCCTTAGTCTTCTTTGTATGGTTTTTTTTGTACTTGGCCTAAATTGCTACGACCCGACTTGATGAACTTGAACTTGAACGTGATAACATGATCCCTTCTTGATAGTGGCTCGTCGAAGCACACACTTGACAAAGACTCTTGACATGACAAGTAAACCTGACATGACATATGAAATCTTATCACACATGTGGACTTGTAGCCTACTGTCGAGTATGGCGCATTTCCAGCACGCTGTCATGTGTTGCACTCCTTGTAAACTAAAAGTGCTCTTAAATCTTGATAACACTTGTAACCCCCGCTTGGATAACCTGGTAGGGCTTGTGACTGCGAGAACATCTCAACTGCATCTTGTCACCCTCAATTTTCAGAAACAAGGTTATTTTTGTCATTTTTTATTTTAGAATATTTTAAAAATTATTTATAATATTATTTTGGGGTTATTTAAGTCGGATTCGAATTTCAACTCAATCCGACTTGTATCGGGGACCCGGGACAGTGTTGACTCTAGTGGGACCCACACACTAGTTAGCCATGGCCCACATGCTAATTATTTTAGTTAGTGGTTAGGCTATTTATTATGGATAGGGTTAGTGTGATTAGAAACATTAGAATGACTAAACTAGCCCCCGATTTAAACCCTTCCTAATATTAATCAAATAGATTAGTGGGAGGGTATTTTAGACATTGCATATAGGGACATATAGCCCCATTATGGCCAGCCACCTATTGAGGGGATAGGCTCAAGCCCTTTGATATTTTTCATTCCTTTCCATTCCACTTTCTCTCTCTTGTTCTTCCCCAAATTTCTAGAGAGGGTTTTATATAGATTTCACCACCAAATCCCTTCTTTCTTCCACTCAATCTTCTTCTTTCCTTCTCTACTCAAGCCAAGGAGTAAGCTAGCCAAGTTTGGAAGGATTCGGAGTTCGTTCATGTCCATTTGGGATTCCTACGTGTCGGTGTCGCATCGGAAAGGCTTTTCTTCGATTCGATCTACTGGGAGGTATAAATCCCTTCTCCTTCTTATTTTCTCATGCATATAGGTCTATTTTGGACCCATAGGAATGACTCCCATGGTTGTGTCTCCATTTGTGTCAATTTGGAGGTCATAGGAGTGTCCTTTGTGTTGTGGATGTGTCCTAGTGGAAAAAAAAATCCCTATTTTGGACACATGTATGTGTATATATATTGTAGGAATGATTTTAATTAGATTTAATCTCAGATTTATATTTTTAGAGAGTTGTCCCTAATGTGTATCTTATGGTATCATATTTATTATCTATATATTGTATATATATATATCATTGGTTATATATATATATATATATATATATATATATATATATATATATATATATATATATATATATAGATATATATATATATATATATATATATATATAACCAATGATATATATATATATATACAATATATATAAAAATATATATATTGTATATATATATATCATTGGTTTATATATATATATATATAGATATATATATATATATATATATATATATATATATATATATATATATATATATATATATAGTGTCTTATATATATATATATATATATATTTTATTTTTATATAGTGTCTTATATATATATATATATGTATATGTATATGGTGTGATATTGTGTCCTTGTATGTGTTATGGGTGTGGGAGATTTCGGGCAATAGAGGGAATGAGTGGTAGAGTTGGTATTGTGTGTATGTTGTGTTGATGTGTATAGAGTTGAGAGTGTTTGAGAGTGGAGATTAGAGGGATTGAGAGAATGGAAAGAAGGGGAGTAATACTGCTGTTATGGACAGCTGGGGATGGGAGGAAATCAGTCCCCACAGGGGACAGATGTTGGCAGAACAATCCCCACAGGGGACTGTTGTTCAGCTGCCTATTGCAGTAGTGATACACTGCATTTTCAGTGTATTTAAGGGGGGATTTAGCCCCAATTGGCAGGCCATATCAACCCCCCATAGGCACCACTTAGCAGCCTTAGTTGGCCTTAGAGTTCAGCTATTTGGATAATCCCAAACCAGTACATATCAGCCCTTGAAATCAGTCCAAACAAGTCCTAAACCTGTCCCTTATTCCAGCTAAGCAACCCCAAACAGTCCTATAAACAACCCCCCATTTCAGTCCCATACCAGCATGTATTCAGCCCTGAAAACAGTCCTATTCAGTCCCCAATTCAGCCACAAGCTGTCCCAAAAACATGTCCCCATTCCTGTCCAATTCAATCCCAAATTCAGCTTAGTATCTATCCTAAACCAGCTATTAGCTGTCCACAAAACAACTTTCAAAACCTGTCTCAAACACCCCATTGACAGCCCCTTAGGCACCATCAAACCAGTCCACATTTAGCCCATGTATTAGCCAACATTTTAGTCCATATATTGACCCATTTCCATCCCATATCCAGCCCACATATTGGTCCCTATAGAACAGCCATGATAGCCCAATCCAGGCCCCCATTGACAGCATTTAGAACACCCTAAAATCAGTCCAATATATGCCTATGTGTGTGTGTGTGTATGTGAGCTTGTGTGTGTGTGTGAGCCTATAGAGGTTAGCCTATATGTAAGCCTATAGGTGAGAGCCTATGAGTGTGGTATTATGGGAGTCAATGTTGTGAGAGAATGAGTGAGTGTGGTATGTGGGTGTTAACTAGAAGTTAGAGAATATCATGGTAAGGTAATAAGGGTAAACCAACATGTGTTCTAAGATATGTTAGATATCTAGGAAACCTATATATCTTGGTAGGTAAACCTTAGATAGGATAGTATCTAACTACCCTAGGGAGCCTAGGCTAGTATCTTGAGAATTAGCGGGATTTCCTTTGTATTGTGCAAGGTAATCGGGATTACCTTGGTAAGGGTAATGTAGGTAATACCTCGAACTAAGGTATTTGAGTTTAGAGTCTAAGATATGGTTAGGACTTGCTTTTCTTGGTTGGTAATGATCAAATATAGTGCCCCTAGACTAGTTTTGACTTCGGTTGAGCATTTTGACCAAAAGTCAACAAAAGTCAACCGAGAGTCAACCTTAGCCTATAAGTGACTAGATTTGACCGAAACCAAACCAGAGTTGACCAGTTGACTGAAAGTCAACAGTTGATCAATATTAGACTAATTTGACCTAGGGTTGACTAGAGTTGACCAGGGTTGACCAGTTGACCAAAAGTCAACTGTAAGTCAACCTTTGACCCCGTTTGACCTAGTTTGACTTGGATTGACTCCCAGTAACCTGGTATGACCTAGTATGAACCATTATGACCTAGTATGACTCAGTTTGACCTAGATTGACCTAGTTTGACTTAGACTTGCATTCATGACTTAAATTAGTTTCTTTTTTCAGTATAAAACCCTGTTTGACTCATAGTATCTTATTTTAGGTCTGTGATTACTCTGAGCGTCTGTTCACCTTATCAGCTCAGGACCACAGGCGAGTAAATTCACTGATAGTTTTCATTATCTTGATATCTACTATATCCGATTCAGTTGTAGTATCTTATATAATTTCTGACACGATCGTTCACGGACTAGTATACGTCGGATCCTGTCATGAGATATTATTCCCAGATTTCCTTGGTATATTGGTGTATGATATCCATGTTTTATGTACTTATATAGATATCGATTTGGGAGTGGACTGGCCCCCTGCTTTTGAATCCCGTGTTATGACGTGCCATGTCCGGATCCATGATACTATTCGGGGATGGAAGAATTATTAGGGGTTACGTGATCAAAGCTCCATGTCACTATTTTGCTTGCGCCACTCTCACCTCACGTAGGGTGTAGCAGATACCTCCATGTCCATGTTATCCAAGTTGGCCGACATGATTTTTCGTTGAGGACACTGCGGATTGCCGGGCCAAGTGGATAACCCTACCATGATTTCCTAGACGATCACATATCGCTCTAATAATTCAAGTCACATTTTATATTATTTATCATAGGAGGCTAAGTTCTGTTCGGGAGAAGGGTTACAACCCCGGTCCTTGTTTGGTTTACGGGTTGTAACTCGGCTTCCGAATAGTTCCTAAGTCATCCTATATATATATTGTCGTTCTACTCAGTACTCACATCTTGATATATATATTTCCTGTTGATTTGTCTTGTATTTTATTATACTGTCTCTTATAGTATTTGTCAATTCACATGGAACTGCTGTTGGTGTTTGTACTTGCTCATTTTTTTGACAGGTTACCGTTGATATATTACAGATAATTCTGAGGCAGATTGTTCGACCTATTATGTGGTCGAGTCTGACGGAGTAGACCTGGACCGTGGCTTGTTATTAGAGCCAATAGACTTGCTCACCCTGAGTAGTGTAGTTAGTTAGGTTTGCCTGGCCTGCGAGCCAGCTATACTTTCAGTTTGTAGCATTTTATTATATTTCTATGACTCTGTGTAGTTGTGTATAGCTCTAGACTTGTGTGGATCTTGAACTTATTCCTGTTTTTATTTATCATATTTTCTTTCGTGCTACCTATCCCACTTGTTTTTGGATTGAGACTGTATGCTATGTCACCTCCATTCGGAGTGTATATACTGTACAGGTACCTTTATACGGTTTAGTATAGTTTTGTAGACAACCTAGACAGCGTTCTACCGCCGATGCTGTGACGTAGGCTGGACGTAACCACGTACTCGTACCCTAATCAGGGTGCAGATCGTGACACATTTTTGTGGTGGCCCATGCAGGTCAGAGTCACAATTAGTACAATCTCGTAATGGTGCTCGACTTAGAGTGCTAATTACGAGCCTGCGATTAGGACGTAGGATTTAGGGTATGATAGGAGTACTAATCATATTTTAGAAAATTTTGATCTTTTGATTACCATGACAACTCTTCTTGCATTTGAATTCAATTGTCCTCCTTTGATAATATCTTATCTTGTGCCATATTGATCTCTTGGGTTCAATTCGTCTCAGGATGACAGTGACTCGTTCTCAGGCAGCAGGGCCTAGTGCAGTTTCAGAGAGGTCCGATCCAGTAGGACTTCCACCTCCGGCTACGAGAGTACAGTCGAGAGAGTAGTAGCCTCACTTCTTTTCCTTCAGCAGGAGTAGCAGCGGCAGTTCTCGGAGGTCTTCCACCTCCAGCAGAGGGAGCTGCAGTTGAGGGAGCTGCCACCTCAGTCCCTGCCTTCAGGCGGGAGCAGCGCGACGGTTCTGGGGAGGTCTTCTACCTCAAGCAGCGGACTGTCCCATAGTATTCCTGATATTCTTCCAC
>JANAVB010024997.1:8377185-8512857 GCA_029216955.1 Iris pallida | reverse complement strand
TAGATATATATAATAGATATATATATATATATATATAGATTATATATTATATATATATATATATATATAAAATATATAAAATATATTATATATATATATCTATATATATATATATATATATATATATATATCTATATATATATTATATATATATAAATATAAAAATATATAAAATATTAATATATATTATATATATATATATATATATTATATATATATATATATATATATATTATATTATATAGATATATATAATATAATATATAAAATATATAATATATATAATATATATATTATATATATTTTTTTTTTTTTTAACGCAAAACTCGCTCTGATAAACATGGTTCGCAGTAACACAAAATGCTGCTAAACAAGGATGCAGGAAAACTAAAAGACTGCTAAACTAGTACGAAAAAAGGGGGTGTGGGCGCTCGGCCCTAGGGTGGGTTGTTTTTTTTTGTTTTTTTTTTGAATTCAAAATTTGAAAACAAAATTAGAATTCAAAAAGAAAAAAGAAAAAACGAAAAAAGGGGGGGATAATGCCAGGCACGTGGCCCGAGGCGTTCCAGATGGGGGAAGGGTTGGCGTGGGGCCCAAGGGGGATGGCGCGCGGCCCGGTGCTCGGCGCGAAGCACGAGGGAGAGCATCCCGAGGGGGTGCAACGCCCGGAGAACCGCCGGTCCCTCCGCCGGCGGGGGGGCGGGGCGACGAGGAAGGCGGGGCTGGTTAGCGCCGTCGGAGGGGAGGGCAACCTCCTACGGAAGGTAGGGGGGACGGGGAGGATGGGGGGGGGGTCGCCATCGGCCGCCGGGGGGCGAGCCAGGCGTCGACCGGAAAGAAGAGGGTGGGGGGGGGGGGAAGAGGAAGGGGAGGGAACGGGGAGCGGCAGACCGCCGGACCGAGGGAGTGACCACCGGCGACCCAACCGGCGACGCAGGGGGCCGCAGGAACCCGAGGGAGGAGGGGGCCGGTCAAAAGCGGCGGGGGGGGGGGGGTTGTCTCCAGCCCGCGACGAAAGCTTCTGAGATCGTAAGGAGGCGGAGGGGCCGTCCAAGGAGGGAGCACGGAGCTCACGGCCGGCGAGACGGAGACCGAGAGGCTCAAACGACCGGGCGACCGCGCTTCGACGGAAGGGGGCGACGAGGACCCCGACTGACTCGGGCCGCCAACCACGAGAACCCAGGAGGTTGGGCCCGCCGATGCCGGGGAGGGCTCCGGAGGAGGAGCCAAGGCGGAGACGGCGCCGGAGGAAGGGGCAGCTGCGGACTGAGCCAAGGAGGGGGACGGCTCCACTTGGACGACGACGAGAGGAGGAAGGGGGACGGGAGCGGCACCTGCCGAGGGGGCGGGAGCAGCTGCGACCGAGGGAACGGAGGGGGGAGGCGCGGCGAAGGAGGGAGGAGGCCCGCCAGGAGGTGGCCCACACGACCTCAACGAGGGCGCGCCACCGGCCGGGGGCTGCCCGGCAGCAGCAACGGAGGCAGGAGCACGACGTCGCCGGCGACGGGCACGCCGGGGACGTCGGGGACGACGCTGCGGGGGGAGTGCGCGGCGGCACCGGGGGCAGCACGGAGGCTGCCGGGGGTGGGGCGCAAAGCCACCTGAGGAAGGAGGCAGGGGGAGCAAGCCGCGAGCGGAGGCCGGCGGAGCAGCCCACCACGGCGGCGGCCACCAGGGGGCCGGCCACCAAGGGGCTCCCCACCCTAGGGCTCCCCAAGGAGCAGGCCAACTTTCCATGTATATATATATATATATATATATATATATATATATATATATATACATGGACACACACACTCCCACACATGGACTCACACACACACATATACATATGAACACACTCACACACACATAAAAATGAAGTTTAAGAGTGCCTAACCACTTAGACACAAATCTAATTTAGCCTAGAAGTGTCCAAATTTGGGAGAAACTCAAGGACACAATCACAAATCCTAACTTCTCCTAGGACACTCCAAACGGACTCAAACTCGACACGAATAGGGACACAACTATGGAAATCAATCATACGGGGTCAAATCTAGATTACATGATGAAAAGAATAGATTAAAGGATAGGTTGTACCTATCGGGAGATGGATTTCCGATTCGAAAGTCCTCCGACACTGTTTCGACCCAAATAATTGATTAGGACACACCCACTTCACTCTTGTTCCCAAAAGTTTGGAGAATCACTACTTGGGATAGAGGAAGAGTTCTATGGAAGAATATTGGAGAAAAAGGAATTATTTTGAGATGATTTGTAGGAAAAACCTATTCTAACTTTTAAGAAAAGCTTGGAGAAGAAGAAGAAGAAGAAGAAGAAAATTGTGATATTTTGAAGTGAAGAAGAAGAAATAAATGGGGAGGGGGTGGCTGGCCATAAAGGGAAGGGTTGGGGCACTTGAAATTACAAGTTTGCCCCTCCCTTAACTTCTATGTTAAGTTAAGTCCAAATTTGGTTTTGTGGGTTAGCTAAAATCAAATAAAAATCATAATTAAGCTTAAATACTCATAAGGGATTAGTCCAAACTCCTAAACCTAAAAGTTAAATATGGTGGGCCATGACTAATTAACATGCTAATCACAACTCAAGTCGAAATTCTCCGGAGTCCCGAATTAACTCGGAATGCGATGAAATTCGAACCCGACTCCTATAATCATTAAATATTAATATTCATGAAATAAAATTTTCAAAAATATTATAAAATAGAAAATTATCATTTTACCCCTAACTTGGAAAAGTGAGGGTGACAGATACATTAGACTGCCAGTTGCACTAGCATATTCAAGTTGAGCAATTGACCTACACGAATTCTTTGTTAATTTAACACTTGAATCAAAATGAGTGTTAAATTAAGATATGCTTAAATTTGGACAATATTTTTTCAATGTAATGTGTTTGGCTTAAAGCATATCCTCGATCATGCTTTCTAACTGTAATACCTAAGATAGTATCAACTTCACCCAAGTCTTTCATCTCAAAGACTAAAGCTAAGTACTTCTAAGTTTCTAAAATGTCAAACATATTTGTTCCAATAATAAGCATATATCAACACACAAATATACAATTACACCATAGTTTTTTTTTTTTGTAAATTTAGGGTAAATACACCTATCGGCACTACTATGAACAAACCCAAATGATAAAATGGATGAGTCAAACATTTAATGCCAATGTTTTGGTGCTTGTTTCAAGCCATATAGAGATTTATTTAATTTACAAATCTTTCTTTTCGTTTCAGGAAGAACAAATCTTTCTGGTTGCCATCAAACTGATCAAGTTTGATCAGATTCTGGTTCATTACTTGATCGAAGCCATGTTCGTCTCAGTCTCTATAGTACGTAGAAAACAAATAACTTTCTAAATTTGTTAGGAAAGATAGTAAAGATAAAGCGAAAATAGATTTGAGGCATATCTATATGTCGACAATTTTTTTAGAAAATTATTCGCCCCCACTCGGAAAGAGTTTGTTGTCTGGTTCAGCCGTATACTTCCCACATGATACAACAAAACCTTGAGCAAAAGATGCTCACAACAAACCTGAATCTTTTTTTTTTCTTCTTGTTGAGTAATAGTAATTTGTGTTATGCTTGTGATGGTGTGATTTGTGATATTTGAGACTTGAGTATACTTGAGTTTATATAGAAACTCTCATGTCTTTTCCTGAACATGTATACCTCTTCCAACAGTGCATGAGAACGAACATTAAAGTGAATGAATCTGAATGAAGAGTCACAACCAGAACCCAACGAGTATATATGAAAATTCGTTCAGCCCAACGAATATGAAGATTCGTTCAAACCCAAATGAATCTGGAATGGAAAGTTTGTCTTTGTACAATCAAACTTAAATTCTAAACATAAATTATATAAGTGTGTCACATATTTATTTTAAACCTAAGAATTCATACTATATAAACCAAGTATGCACACGAACTACATTCCTAACATGCAGAACTTAAAATAAAGGGCTAATTAGAGTTTATATCGATCTTGAATTTTATACAACTTAGAGTTTAAGTCCAGACATGTCTAAATGAAAAGTTTAGACCCTGAACTTTTACTATTTATTTTATTTTTCCTATTATGTCCTCCTAGTCTATATATGAAGGTTTCATTGTCAAGCAAATGAAGGGGGGGGAGGGGGAGGGGGGGGGGGGGGGGGGGGGGGGGGGTATAATGGAAAAAAATAAAACAAATAATAAAAATCCTTAATTTCTAGTTGGATAAGTCAGAACTTAAACTCTAAGTTGATATAAAATCTACGGTCTAAACTCTAATTAGCCCTAAAATAAAAGCATAGGAATACTTATGGAAAATGTGTGTACATATGAAAAATTAATATAGTTTTGAAGTAGGAGGACATACCTTGAGTTTAACCAGTGTAAAGAGATGGAGGGGAGCTCCTAGCTATTCAGGACTGGCCTGGGATAAGCCTGACAAGCCATAAGGCTTGGACAATCCTCCTGGTTATGGCAACCCCCAGGTTCCTAAGTCCCCACATCTTCGTCAGTAGAGCCTTTGCATTCAACCCAACTCCCCCATGTCAATTTAACTGGTAATCTACTAAGTCCATGTTTGAGTTACCACTGGAAAGGTCTCGAGTAGCTCAAGTAGAAAAACTCGGAATCCGAACTCCACGCCGTCGTCAGAACCGAAGACTTCGACGTCACTTCCAACCCCGCTCGCCATTAATTTTTTGATATCTTCTTCTGATGTCAAGGGCTAGGGACAACAAAATTTAGCTCCGACTGGGGCAATCCAACTCCTATTCTCCTTGTGCACTAAGTAGGTGGTGGCTAAGTCAGTTGGTGAAGGGGTATACAGGTAATTCAGTAAATAATTTTAGTTTAACAACTAAACTCCCACTCAACATCCTGAAGAACTCGGTACGAGTAAACAAAAAAACTACAAGTTAACAAATAAAATAAAAAAAATAAAGCGCAACGAATCATCCGTCCTTACAGATTAGGATCGTCTACGAGCTGAACTCGGAGCGAGCGAGCCACCCTCTCTGTCGGCTCGCTAGCTCCATCTAGAATCCGACTTGACCAATCTTCTTCTTTTTTTTTCTTTTTCTTTTTTCCAGGAGTCGAAACAAATTGCAGCATGCATGCAGAGGAGGATTAAACTTCGAGGGACCCCAACTTCACATCACATGATCAGGGTCTTCTTCAAACTTCCCATGCTGAACGAACGCACGGTGCGCAGAGGCTAAGATGTGGATGTTGAGGAATAGAAATCTCTTCCAAACTGGCCTGCGAGGAGTTAGAGGGGTCCAATCGGGGGGGTCGGATTGGCCACTACACTTTTTGTCTACAGGAGGAGGAGTGTACTTGGTCGTGGTGGAGTTGGATGGGGGTGACGTGGAGGATATGAGGATGCATGGGAATTGGGAGGAGTCAGAGAGATGCTGTCAGTGCGTCTGTGGAAGACCGCCTGCCTGTCGGAGCTACTCGGCCGGGCAGGAGAAGCTGGTCATATCCCGAGTCAAAAATATCAAACATGCAGAAGATGACACAAACGTCCACTATTTCTCAAACTAAAAAAAGTAACTAATTAACATGGTCAAGCTCGAAGAGCTCTCCCTCTTTCGGCGTGACGTGACACATGTCACTCCCCGCCTCCCTCAAGCGGAGAGCGGCCCCAGCTAGCCGACGCGTGGAGGTGGTGGGATGGAAGTCGAGACGCTGAGCACAGCGCGCGCGCGGAGAAGAAGACAGAGCCGGTCAGTTCCTTTAGATGAGCGCGGAAAATTGAACCCAGAGTCAAAACAAAACAACAAAACAAAAAAGACTCGCTCCTCAACGGATGGTAGGGGTGAGTATTCTGTTTATTGGTTTCAACCGAACCGAATAACCGAAAAACGAATTGAAGCGAAATCGAATAAGCAAAATCGAAACCGAACCGAATTGGTCAATAACCGAACCGAATTAAATCGGTTCGATTTTCGGTTTATTCGATTTTTGGGTTTATTTGTGTTTTTTTTGTTAATATATATAATAACTAAATATACTTAGATATATTTATTATTATTATTATTATATATATATATATATATATATATATATATATATATATATATATATATATATATATATAAACAAATTTTCTTATTCGATTTTCGGTTTTGGACCGAAACCGAAATCCAAAACCGAAACCGAAATCGAATAAAAAATTTACTACTTTCAAAACCGAAACCGAACCGATTTTTTTTAAAACCGAACCGAATCTTTTATCGGTTCGGTTCGATTTTCGGTCAAAAACCGAATAATGCTCACCCCTACCGGATGGTACGTGGGAATCATTCTCCTCTCCAGTCCCCAACCCCATACAAGGGCCGTTCTCACGTGATCCGCCCTCCCTCCCTGCCCACCCTATTTTCCTCCGCACCGCCAATGTGCCAAGTATCATGCAAATCAATACGACGGGTCTTTACGGACCTCCAGTGGCTAGTGTGATTACCGAGAACAACTATAAGAGCGTCTTCAATCCTATTATGAGTTTAAAAAAATAATGATAATATAAAATATTAATTTTTTATTTTAAATTTTTTTTTTTAATGTAAATGTAGAATTAATTATGAAGTTGACATAGCAATAACATAGCAGGAACAATATAAAATTAAATGTCTAGATCTAGACAATGTATTTTACAATGTCTTTGTCTTCACGTTATCAATTATGAATAGAAATATTTATAAAAAAAATGAAGAAGTGTAATTGTTGTCTTGAAAGTTGAAAATAATAATAATTTTAGTGTCTTCTCAAAGTTTTGCATAGGAGAATATTTTTTTATCTCATTGTCTTGTGTAAATATCATCTTGCCACATAGGAAAGACATTGTCTTGTGCCTCATGCCACATAGGAATCACAACACAAAACAAGACAATAGGGTTGGAGATGCTCTAAGACTTTAACTGGTCGGCAGAAAATTAGTAGATCGAACCACGGAAATGTATTATTACTTTTATTTATAATAATGGTAGAGATTGTAGACAGTAAACAAAAAAGATATAAAATAACGTACACAAAGTCTCTTACGTATCGTCGAACATCCATCATCCTACCTACATAAATCAATTTCTTTATAACAAGGTTTTTTTTTTAACATCCAAGGAGGGACTTACAACCATTAATATTATTGATTATTGCACACCGAGTTAAAGAGATAAAGTAAAATTGTTCATGATGGCATAAAATCAATATGGCTGAAGCTATACTATTACCGTTTGACTCGAATCAAAATACAAATTGTATCAATAAAGATATCTCAAATGTTGTAATTTTCGTCACATTTGGTTTTCATCTCGAGGGGAAAATTTTGATAAATATGAGTGCCAACTTTTGTTGGACTTCCTTCCTCTTACATTTGCTGTCTTTTTTTTTGCTAGTGACAATTACATTCGGATGACTGGACTTTCTTGGTTCGATACAAATCTTTTTGCTTTCAACAACTATTTACCGTGCTATTTTCATAAAACAATTTCCTTACCGTTAACTATTCATTTGCCTATCACACATGGTACGGATCAGTTACTGAGTCCTAGTCCCAGGAATTATATTTATAATTAACTAGATTAATAATGGACAAGATTTTGAATTTAAAATAAGGATACTACTATTAGCACTCCTAAAATGTCATTCGACATTCCTTTTTAATTTTTTAACATTCAAATTACAAATCTACTCCTACATTAACATTACTGGCACCTAAAATGTTATCCTACACTCCTCATTCCATACATGTACAAATTAATGCTAAATTTAATGCAGGGATAGATTTGTAATTTGAATGTTAAAAAAATAAAAGAGGAGTGCCGAATGACATTTTAGGAGTGCTAATAACAGCACCCTAAAACAAACCCTATCTATTCTCTATTATATATTAGTCACCTAACTTAACACATACACACTCTACAACTTGACCACATCCATTGATGCACAAAGTTTGACACATGCTCTGATACACTAATATCCCACACTACTCTGATACTGGGTTCCAACAATTGCCCTAGCTACAAGCAGGGCCAGCCCACGGGATATGGTTGTCCTATCCGGAGCATAGTTTTGGTTGCCCCTTGACCCTTATTATAGTTCGATCCTATAGGTCCGCGACCTAGATCTTTATTGGGATCATGCTGAGTCTGAAGATTGTCCTAACACTACCAAAATTTATCGATTTAGCGACGGCCAGATCCGTCGCCAGTCTGTCACTCCCCGTTCCCAGAATGCGTATTTTTATACATATACAATTCATGTATATTTATTTAGTATTTATCATGTATTATTCTGTATTTAAATTCTTATAAGTTCATGTTAATTATCTGCTCTTTAATTTCATGTTAATTTATTATCTGCATTTTATTGTCTGTATTTTATTTTCTGTAATTTATTTCTGTATTTTATTTTCTGCTTTTAACCCCCTGCTTGCTTTCGGGTTGGCCTTGGCCGAACCCCCACAACCCGGCCCATTAGCTCCCACCTACCACCCCCTTTGCTATTTAAAGCTCCCCTCTCCATTCTCTCTCCTCATTACTCATTCTCACCATTACTTCTTCTTCTTCCTCTCATCACTCTCCACCCACCAGCAGTAGCAGTAGGCAAGTGCAATCTTGCTTCTCCTTCATCCATTTTTATGGATCATTACTCTTCCTCTCATGATTCTGAGAGAGTTTAGTTCTTGGCATTTTTGATTTCTATGGCTTGTTTTCTCTAGATCTAAGTTGTTGTATTTCGGTTGTTCATGGGTTTGATCTCCCAACTTAGCATATTTTCTGGCTGGGAACTTCATTTTTGGCTTGGGACGAAGGCTCAGTCACGCACACGTCTCTACGTGGCTGCGTGGATTTTAGGAAGAGGGGCAAGGCCAGATTCAGGAGCATCAGCCAGGTTTTGCAAGTACAACCCCCGCCGTTTCGAGGGCACGGAGGATGCCATCTCAGCAGATGCATGGCTTAAGGATATCGAGGCTATTCTGATAGCAGCTAAAGTGCCGGCAGAAGAACGTGTGGATCTCGTAAAATTGTTACTTCAGGATCTCGTACGTGATTGGTGGGAATCAGAGGAAGTAGGCATCAAACGTCCTGTGGCTTGGGACGATTTCACAGCAAGATTCAAGACCAAGTACTATGGAGTTGTGGCACGATTTGAGCTACAACAGAAGTTTATCAGCCTCAGGCAGGCCGGCAAGACTGTAGATGCTTATGCAGCGGAGTTCTGCAGATTAAGTAGATTTGCCACAGAGATGGTAGCAACAGAGAGCCAGAGGGCTATGAGGTTCCAGCAAGGGTTTCATCTTGAACTCTTGCAATTGATAGAGGGGCACAATTACCAGACTTTTGATGAGAGATTGAAGGAGGAGGGGGAGCAACGCCCCGAACAACAGCACCATCCACTGGCATTCGTATCTACGATGTAGCGATACGAGGACCAGCACCACCCAGGCAGCAGCAACAGCAACAGAGGAAGAACCAGCAACCCCCGGTGGACTGCACTTATTGTGGAAAGATGGGGCACACTAGAGATGTGTGTCGGACATTGAATGGATTGTGTCTGATATGTGGAAATCCAGACCATCGGGTTACCACATGTCCCATGAATTCGAGGGCAGGAGGACCAGGGCAGTAGTTTCCTACTCTGCCAGCCCCAGGGGCAGGGCAGTATCGAGGACCAGCAGTGGCAGTAAGGCCGTTGGCACAGCGTCCGTAGGCTCAGATGTTTCGGCAGCAGGGACCGCCGATACAGCAATACCAGCATAGACCACCCCAGCATCATCAAGGAATAGGCCAATAGCAGCATCAGGTTAGGCCGCAGCATGGGAACCAGCAAGGAGGTCGAGGGCAAGCATTCACTTTGTCCTTGGAGGAGGCATTGGCATCGGGAGATGTTGTGGCAGGTAACATTCTCGTCGCCTCATATCCCGCAGTAGCATTGTTTGATTCAGAAGCATCTCATTCATTTATATCTGCACAATTTACGACACGACTAGGAATGGAATTCGAGGCATTGCCAGGGAGGTTGAATATACTCACTGGTAATGGGCTCGTAGGAGTTAGTAGAGTTATTCTAGCATGTAGCGTTGTAGTTTGTGGGCATTCCTTACCCGCCCGGTTGATAGAATTTTCTGTTGAAAATTTCGACGTTATCTTAGGCATGGACTGGCTGAAAGATAGTCATGTGACAATAGATTATCGTAGAGGGAGTGTATCTTTTGATATTCCAGGCATAGAGCGGTTCACCTTAGTCAGATCAGAGGCAACTCAGCAGGAGCAGGGAGTAATAGCGACAATGGAATAAGTTCAGATTCCGAAGGTAGTTGAAGAATTCCTAGACGTATTTCCTGAAGAACTTCCAGGTCTACCACCAGTTAGAGATATTGAGTTCAGTATAGAATTGGCACCAGGAACTAAACCGATATCAGATCGGGTTTACAGAATGGCGAATTCAGAGCAGGCCAAGGTATATCAGCATATTGAGGAACTGAAGGAGAAGAAGTTTATCCAAGCTAGCATATCACCATGGGCAGCACCAGTGGTACTTGTGGGGAAGAAGGATGGGTCATCCAGGTTATGTATTGACTACAGGAAGCTTAACGCGACAACAGTAAAGAACAAGTACCCATTACCCAGGATCGATGACTTATTTGATCAGTTGAGCAAAGCTAGAGTTTTCTCCAAGATAGATCTTCGTTCAGGGTACCATCAGGTGAGGGTTCGGAAGGAAGATATTCCCAAGACAGCATTCAGGTCGAAGTATGGGCATTATGAATTCTTAGTAATACCGTTTGGTTTGACCAATGCTCCAGCAATATTAATGGATTTGATGAATCGCATCTTCATGCCATACTTAGACCAGTTTGTCATTGTGTTTCTTGACGACATTCTCGTATACTCTGCTAGTGAAGAGGAGCATGAAGACCACCTCAGGAAAGTGTTGCAGGTTCTAAGAGAGAACCAGTTGTATGCCAAGCTCAGCAAGTATGAGTTTTGGTCGGATCATATTTCATTTTTAGGTCACATCATATCAGGAGCTGGAGTAGCAGTAGATCCCAAGAAGGTAGAAGCAGTAGAAAGTTGGCCAGTACCCAAGACCGTAGCAGATGTACGGAGTTTCTTGGGATTGGCAGGATATTACAGAAGGTTTGTGTCAGACTTTGTAAGGCTTTCAGCACCCATGACCCGCTTGACCCGGAAGAATATACCATTTGTTTGGTCAGCAGGATGTCAGGCATCATTCGAGACTTTGAAGCAGAAGTTGATATCAGCACCTATTCTTACATTGCCAGTTGGACCCGGAGGTTTTACAGTGTATTGTGATGCGTCAGGTAAAGGACTTGGATGTGTCCTTATGTAGCATGGGAAAGTGATAACATATGCATCTCGGCAGCTTCGGGACCACGAGAAGAATTACCCAACTCATGATTTGGAGTTAGCGGCAGTAGTGTTTGCTCTGAAGCTATGGAGGCATTACTTATATGGTGACCGAGTGGAGATGTACACAGATCATAAAAGTCTGAAGTACATCTTTACTCAGAAGGAACTGAACATGAGGCACAGAAGATGGTTGGAGTTGATCAAGGATTATGACGTGGAGCTTCAGTATCATCCAGGCAAGGCTAATGTGGTAGCAGACGCTCTTAGCAGGAGAGGCGACGCATTTATGTTGACAACCCAGAGGCATATCTTAGAAGACCTTCAGGGGATGGGCATCGAAGTTATACTTCCTAGTGATATAGGAGTTCTAACAAGTTTGCAAGTTCAATCCGACTTAGTAGACAGGATCAAGGCAGCTCAGGCACAAGACCCAAGGATTCAGAAGCTTAGGGCAGAATGTGAGTCCGGACTCAGGAAGGAGATAAGAATTCATGAAGATGGTACACTTAGGTTTGGATCACGTCTATGTGTGCCTAGTGGAGATATCAGACAAGAGGTTATGGCAGAGGCTCACAGTTCTCAGTATTCTATTCATCCTGGAGGGACCAAGATGTACCAAGATATCAAGCAACATTTCTGGTGGAACGGGATGAAAAGGGAGATAGCTAGATTTGTTTCCCGTTGCTTGGTATGTCAGCAAGTGAAGGCAGAACAGCAGAGGCCAGCTGGGTTATTGCAACCGCTTCCTATCCCGGAATGGAAATGAGAGCATATTACAATGGACTTTGTGACCGGTTTACCGAGATCACCAAGTGGTAAGGACGCTATTTGGGTGATAGTGGACCGACTTACGAAGGTAGCACACTTCCTTCCTTTCAGAGTATGGCAATCTACATAAAAGTTGGCAGAACTGTATATGCAACAGATAGTCAGGCAGCATGGAGTCCCTGTCAGTATTGTGTCGGATCGAGATACCCGCTTCACATCACATTTCTGGAAGAGCTTACATCATAGTCTGGGTACCAAGTTAAGATTTAGCACGGCCTACCATCCGCAGACGGATGGAAAATCAGAAAGAACGATTCAGACTTTGGAAGATATGCTGCGAGCTTGCACTTTGGATTTTGGAGGGTCTTGGGAGAGTCACCTACACTTGGTCGAGTTCTCATACAACAATAGTTATCAAGCCAGTATCCAGATGGCGCCATTCGAAGCACTATATGGTAAGAAGTGCAGGTCACCGCTTGCCTGGGATGATATCGGAGAGAGGAAGATGTTAGGCCCAGAAATGATTGTTCAGACGATTGAAGTGGTTAAGGGAATTAGAGAGCGACTCCGAGTTGCGCAGGATCGGCATCGTCATTGGGCGGACCAGCATCGTAGGCCGTTAGAGTTCTCTGTTGGGGACCACGTATTCTTGCGGATCTCACCTACTCGTGGGGTCATTAGATTTGGCGTTCGCGGGAAATTGAGTCCGCGGTACGTAGGCCCATTTGTTATCCTTGATCGGATAGGCGATGTTGCTTATCGTTATCCCTTCCACCTTCGTTACGAGAGGTGCATGACGTATTTCATGTATCTCAATTACGTAGGTATGTATCGGACCCAAGCCATGTCCTCGATCACTCTGAGCTGGTTTTTGGTACCAACCTGTCTTACGAGGAACATCCTGTATCCATTTTGGACCGAAGAGAGAAGATACTCAAGAACCGAACAATTAGTCTTGTCCGTGTTGCTTGGGGTTATCACTCATTAGGAGAGTCAACGAGGGAACGTGAGGATGATATCCGATCACGGTATCCACACCTGTTTGACTCACAAGGTATATCTCTTTCTGTATACCTTGATTGTCCTGGTTCTTCATGCTTATCACCTAGTGGGTAGAACTACTTGATATCATGGATTGATGGATTTACATATATAGTACTTGCTTTTGATATGATAAAATAATTGCTTGCTCACTAGAATTGCTTGTATTAGTTTAGCTCTGATATTTCTACCTGCTTGGATTTGAAATTCCGAGGACGGAATTTTTCTAAGGTGGGTAGAGATGTCACTTCCCGTTCCCAGAATGCGTATTTTTATACATATACAATTCATGTATATTTATTTAGTATTTATCATGTATTATTTTGTATTTAAATTCCTATAAGTTCATGTTAATTATCTGCTCTTTAATTTCATGTTAATTTATTATCTGCATTTTATTGTCTGTATTTTATTTTCTGTAACTTATTTTTGTATTTTATTTTCTGCTTTTAACCCCCTGCTTGCTTTCGGGTTGGCCTTGGCCGAACCCCCACAACCCGGCCCATTAGTTCCCACCTACCACCCCCTTTGCTATTTAAAGCTCCCCTCTCCATTCTCTCTCCTCATTACTCATTCTCACCATTACTTCTTCTTCTTCCTCTCATCACTCTCCACCCACCAGCAGTAGCAGTAGGCAAGTGCAATCTTGCTTCTCCTTCATCCATTTTTATGGATCATTACTCTTCTTCTCATGATTCTGAGAGAGTTTAGTTCTTGGCATTTTTGATTTCTATGGCTTATTTTCTCTAGATCTAAGTTGTTGTATTTCGGTTGTTCATGGGTTTGATCTCCCAACTTAGCGTGTTTTCTGGCTGGGAACTCCATTTTTGGCTTGGGACGAAGGCTCAGTCACGCACACGTCTCTACGTGGCTGCGTAGATTTTAGGAATGTTAGCGTGTCCTAAAATCCATGCAGCCACGTAGAGACGTGTGCGTGACCGAGCCTTCGTCCCAAGCCAAAAATGAAGTTCCCAGCCAGAAAACATGCTAAGTTGGGAGATCAAACCCATGAACAACCGAAATACAACAACTTAGATCTAGAAAAAACAAGCCATAGAAATCAAAAATGCCAAGAACTAAACTCTCTCAGAATCATGAGAGGAAGAGTAATGATCCATAAAAATGGATGAAGGAGAAGAAAGATTGCACTTGCCTACTGCTACTGCTGGTGGGTGGAGAGTGATGAGAGGAAGAAGAAGAAGTAATGGTGAGAATGAGTAATGAGGAGAGAGAATGGAGAGGGGAGCTTTAAATAGCAAAGGGGGTGGTAGGTGGGAGCTAATGGGCCGGGTTGTGGGGGTTCGGCCAAGGCCAACCCGAAAGCAAGCAGGGGGTTAAAAGCAGAAAATAAAATACAGAAATAAATTACAGAAAATAAAATGCAGACAATAAAATGCAGATAATAAATTAACATAAAATTAAAGAGCAGATAATTAACATGAACTTATAGGAATTTAAATACAGAATAATACATAATAAATACTAAATAAATATACATGAATTGTATATGTATAAAAATATACATTCTGGGAATGGGGAGTGACACAGTCCGACGGGAATTTCTATTAGCGACAGATTACTGACGGATTTTGGCCAAAAACATCCGTCGGCAATCAGCTCGTCGCTAATAACTGTCCATCGCTACGTAGTCGTTAACCGACGGACTAGCGACGGCATTTTGACTTCAAAATACGAAGCATAAGCGACTACTTTCCGACGGACTGTCGTCCATTTCAAGTATTAAATACTGAACTGTTTAGACAATAGCGACGTAAAGTTTCGTCGGTAAACCGTCGTAATAAGGTATCAGAGTGTATCGTTCCGTCGCTAATCCGTCGAACGCCATCGATAATAAAGGACGGATTTGCGACGGTTTGCTGACGAAAAATTCGTCGACCAGGTTCTGGAAGAGACAGGCATTTCCAGCACCATGGCGACGGATGCGTAGTCGCTACCCCCGTCAACAGAGCAATGGATTACTGGCGGATAATCCGTCGCCACGGTTCTGAAAATGTCAAGCATTTCCAGAACCTTGTCGACGGATAGTCCGTCGCCACGCCGTCGCGAGAGCGACTGATTAGTGGCTGATTATCAGTCGCCTTGGCGACGGCTAATCCGTCGCTAGTCCGTCGAACTATATACCACCAGAACCTTGCCGACGGATATTCCGTCGATCACCCGTCGCTACCTGGAAAAAGTTTTAAATCTCCAGTTAGCGACGGCTCATCCGTCGAAAATCAGTCAAAAACTGGGAATATCCGTCGCTAACCGGTCACTAGTCCGTCGCTAACTGAGATTTTTTGGAAAAAAAAATTGCAGTACTTTTCCTGTTCACAAAAATATGCATAAACCAAACCAATATATAATGCACACCAATTATCCAACAATCACATAGACCAAATATATAATGCGTACCAATTATCCAAGAATCATATAGACTAAATATGCACATACGAATTTAATGCACAGTTCAGTATCCAAGAATCACAGACCAAACCAAATTAGTAGAAAATAAACATCAATTATCCTGAAGAGTCACATAATATCTGGTGCTATATAGCACAATTAATCCAAAGATCTCACATATTCCAAATTTTCTTAATACAATATTTTAAGAAGAAGGAGGATGTCGATTGTCCGGTGGTGGTAATCCTAGCTGCGACCGACGAAAATACTCCTCCACTAGGTACGGCGGCAAGCCGTTGTAGACACTGCTCGGAAGTTAGCGTAGCTGCTCTGGCGACATCAGATCCTGGATGACGTCACAGTCGTAGGCGGTACCACAGGGGCATCAGGGTTGAAAGAAAGATGACCCACGGAAGAAGGACCGACACCAGCAGTCGACGGACCAGTAGAAGACGGACCAACACCATCAGCAGATGGACAGGCAGCAGCAGACGGAGGTGAAAAGTACGTAGCAAATTGCTCCCGCAAGGATGACACCGCCTCGTGCAGCTGCGTAAGCTGCGACCTAACATCATCGTCTGCCGGGGCCACGGGAGGAGACGGTGTCGGTGGAAATCTCTACGTCGCCATGTGCAACGGCCATAGGGAGCCGACTCCGTACAGGAGCCCTTTCTTAAAGCCGTCGACGGTATCAACGAACAAGTCGTTACGAGCGGCCAAAGAAGAGGGCGTCCGGGCGGGCATCGTTTTACCGACATCCTCGGTGTCAGTTAACTGAGCCCGACTAAGGGCCTCACGATATGCAGCCTATCAAATGAATGTGTTTATATTATAAGATTTACCAAAGTTGTAATCTAAATCCTATGTTTTACTAAGTTAAGTGTGAATCCTAAGTTTACCTAAGTTATAGTCCGAATAATTTTAATTCTAACGTAAATCTCATAAACATAAGTACTTACATCAGTCTCCTTGGCCCTCTCATCGACAAAGCTCCCGTCCTTCCATCTTTTGTGCGTATGCTGGAACACGTCGTGCATGGTGACCGATTCTGGCACCCTTCCCTCCTTCACCGCCCGTTGGGCCTGCATACGAAATTTTCGTGGAACGTCGATAACTCCTTTAATTAATAATACCTAATTCGATAGTGAAATAAATTTACGGTAGCTCACCAGATCTGCAAGCGTCGCTGCGTGGGACCTTGATCCCCCGTATGAAGGCCCGCGGCCTGTCGGTTCGCCTTCGCCTTCTCCGATTTCTCCTTGTAGGCAGGGGTATCCATCATACCTAAGAGGTCCTCATAATACTCCTGTCGGATCCAATTCTGCCTCGTATGCCCCATTTTCAGGTCATGAATTATATCTCGTTTCTTCTTCGAGGCAGCGCTTCTATAGGTCCTGCGGATCGCGTCCTCGCGATGGGGGGGCCACCAGTACGTCGTCTAACATAGAAATTACATTATCACGTAATTTAAAAAATGGTTGATTAAAGAGTAACTAATAATTAACCAGAAAATATAGATATATATCCTCAACTCGTCGAGCCAGATGTACTTCACGTTTAGGGGCACCGACGAAAAGTTGAGGTCGGGACCGTAGAAGTTAGCCCTGATAATTTCTCCAAGAGCCCTGCCAACATTATATGGAAAAAAACCTATAAAGAAGAAACGACTGAATTATTAACTTGAATAAATGAAAAAAATTTAATAAATTATCTTAAATTTACTTACGAGGTCCCCGCGGGCCATAGCTCTCGTCGGAACTCGCCTCTCGGCCTCTCTGGTGTCGTCGGAGGATTCGCGGGTCCGCGCATGTACTTCCCAGTAACCGGATGGAACCGAGTACGGGGGTACTCCGGGGCCCACTGTGCAGTAACTGGGGCATCCCCTAGTGGATCCGTTGCTGGTGGTTCCGATAGCGGAACGGATCCGCTAGAAGATTCGGACTTATGCCTCGATGAAGTGGTCGATCGAGGGCGGGATGCGTCTGTGCCCGGGGTACTCTTCGGGTCGGGTTCGCTCGATGGGGTCACATCCCGGGAACTATGAATGCGACCACGACCACCAGCACCACTACGACCACGACCACGACCCGTACCACCACTACCACCACCACCACCACCACCACCACGACCACGGCCAGCCATCATGACCTGTAAATAGAACACATAAACATAATTAACAATATAAAAGTGTAAATGGATATAAAAAACTAAACTAAAATATACATACCAGCAGTAGGGAGACGAGTACCGCCGCGACGAAAAAGACTAGGAGTGCCATCTGCAATAAATAAATAATCGAATGAAAAAAACATGAATTCACGTAATTACTTTTATGAGGTCAAAATTAATTCACGTAATTGGAAGTGTTTTTAATATACAACAATATTTAACCTAATCATCGTCTTCGTTCTCATCCTCGGCCTCGTCTTCATCATCATCCTCCTCATCCTCATCCTCATCCTTATCTTCATCGTCGATTTCATCTGTATCCTCATCCCCATCAAATTCTTCTTCTTCTTCTTCTTCTTCTTCTTCTTCTTCTTCTTCTTCTTCTTCTTCTTCTTCTTCTGCCTCAATATTTGGGACAAGACGCCTCTTTCTCCCCTGGTTGACAGCTAAGTCTTGTGTATCAACCTCTTCCTCCCCTATATTTTTCTCAACAATATCTTCAACATCCATTGTATCTGAGTGTTGTCCCAAGTATTGGGACTTTTCGATCTGGTCCTCTTGGTATGCTGGGTCTCCAACGTTGAATGTATTTCTAGATTTAATCTTGCATACTGCCCACCAGTCAAATCGATCTCTACGACGCCTTGGGTAGCTTGTATAGTAGACTTGAACAGCCTGATTTGCTATCGCAAATGTATCGGACCCTCTATACCTCCTGCGATGATTTATATCGACGAATCCAAATTGTTTATCGATTCTTCAACCGATATTTGGTGTCGTATCGAACCACTCACATTTGAACATCATAATATGCATATCATATGGGCCATTATACTGTAAATCTACAATATCCCGAAGTACTCCATAATAGTCAAAGTCCGGCTCGTCGTCATAGATGGTGCCTCTTATGCAAATACTGGAATTCTTGGTACTGGTGCCGTCATTGATAAATTTGACATTTATAGCATTCTGAGTTGACTTAAACCTGAAGCCATTAACGACATAGCCTGGCCAAGTCTTTATTTGCTTCTTCGGTCCCAATGCCAGATAACGAACACTCTCATGAGTGAGTGTTGTTTCAGGCAATAAAACATGTAAACAAATATTTATAATTTAAATGTTTTAGATTGTATATTTATAATCTCAATTATAATCACAGTTACTTACTTATTTACGAAACTATGACGGAAATGTACAATCAACCTCCCTTTGAAGTCCCTCATCGGTAATATCGGGTGTCCTCATTTTGACTTCATCTCTAAATACACTATTAGAGAAAATAAGAATATATAAGTGTAGTCACTTACTTCATCAAATTCGAGATTATAACGAGTACAAGTGTACTGACTTACTTCTCCAAATCTCTCACTTTTTGTATGTCACAGTTTAACAAGACATATCGGTGAGCGGCATCATACTCGTCGTCTGTCAACCACCGTCTTTTACAAGCCCCAATAGGCTTACCCCTTACATTGAATATTCCTCCATCCTCAACGTCCTCGTCATTCCTTTGAGGTCTATTTCGATTTGTCTTAACATGAGTATCGAAATAAATGGAGCAGAAGTTTGACACCTCTTCGATAAGATATGCTTCGCATATCGAAGCCTCTATATGAGCTTTGTTGCTAACTTTCTTCTTTAGATGGTGTAGGTATCAAGAGAGACAAATTATCTTGAGAATTAAGAAAGAATTTTAAAACACACTGAAATTCAACTTAAATTATATCGATTTTTATGTACCTTTCAAATGGGTACATCCATCGTTAATGAACATATGCACCGACACGGGCTTCATATGCTAGATGAATCGGTAGATGCTCCATGCTGTCGAAGAAGCCATGAGAAAATATTTTCTCCAACTTGTAAATTGTTAAGATAATATTCTCCTCAAGTTCAACCATGTGTTGCACAGTCAACTTAGTTGAACAAATATCCCTAAAAAATATTGATAGTTCGGCCAACGGAACCCATACAGCAGAAGGCAACAACTCTTTCAAAGCAATGGACAGTAATCTTTCCATAAACACGTGGCAGTCATGACTTTTCATTCCCGTTAGTTTGCGTTCATTGAGATCAACGCATCTAGACAAATTCGACACATAGCCGTTGGGAAATCTTAAAGTAGATACCCACTTGCAGATTATTAATCTATCTTTCTTGCTCAATGTGTATTGTGCTATCGGCTTACTTAATTGTCCAGCAGCTCTCCTTTGTATCAAGTTCAGATAAGGACGCTTGCATATCTCGACAATGTCTTGTCTTGCTTTTGGATTGTCTTTCGTCTTTCCTTTAATGTCCATGACGGTATTGAAGACATTATCGAACACATTCTTTTCGATATGCATAACATCAAGATTATGTCTTATAAGATTATCTTTCCAATAAGGCAAGTCCCAGAAGATACTCTGTTTGGTCCAGTTATGGGTTTGTCCGAACCCATCGACACGATTGTTCGATGGATCTTCCATCACAGTGGGCAAGTCCTTTACATCTTCCCAAATATCGTATCCCGACAATCTGGCAGGCGGATGAGAAAATTCTTGTTTTCCAGCTCTGAACGCGTCCTTATTCTTTCTCCAAGGATGACTCGCGGGCAAAAATTGACGATGACAATCAAAGAAAGAAGTTTTTCCTCCATGCTTAAGGCGGAATGCGTTTTAATTTTGCATGCATATCGGATAAGACAGGGTGCCGTGAGTACTCCATCTCGACAGCATACCGTATGCGGGAAAATCATTGATTGTCCACATCAGTGAAGCTCTCATCTGAAAGTTCTGTTTCCTGGAAATATCATAGGTCGTGATGCCGATCTCCTATAGCTGTTTCAGCTCATCCACCAACGGCTGTAAATATATATCAATATTCTTCGTCGGATTTTTGGGACCCGGTATGATAGCTGTCAAGAACATATAAGGAGTCTTTATACACATCCATGGTGGCAGATTGTAAGGGGTCAGAATGACCGGCCAGCAGGAGTATTGAGATCCCGACTGCCCGAAAGGGGCGAATCCATCAGAACATAGCCCTATGCGTACATTTCTAGGCTCTGCAGCAAAATCTGGATGGCAAAAATCGAAATATTTTCACGCCTCTCCATCCGAAGGATGTAACAATTCTCCATCGTCCTTTGTGCGTTATTCGTTGTGCCACGTCATGTGTTCTGCTATATTCTGAGACATATACATCCTCTGCAAGCGCTTCATGATCGACAAGTAATGCATATAATTGTAAGGACGTCGTTTTCTAGTTGACTTTCCTTTTTTTTCTGACTTCCTTGTAACGATCCGCATTACAGAAGCTGCAACTTTCTACATCCTCGTTCTCCTTGTAGTACAACATGCATCTATTGCGACAATAATCTATCTTGTCGTACCCCAGTCCCAGTTGTCGGACCATCATCTTCGACTTGTAGAAGTTTTTTGGAAGCTCTTTTGATTCCTTCGATAACACCTCCTTCATAGTTGTGTAATTTGATCATAGCAAGTTTGTGGCAAGTTAAAATCAGACTTTATGTTCAACAACCGCATCGTCACTGACAGTACAGAATGTGGCTCACAACCAGGATATAAAGAAGTTTCAGCATCCTGAAACATATCATAGAAGTCCTTCGCCTCGGGATTAGGATCCTCCAGATCAAAATTATGCCCTGCCGTATCGTACACCATATCTCGTGCAAGGTTCTGCACGTCTCCATAATCAACGGAGCATTCATCGTCATCGACGACAAAATCTGCTGCAATATTATCATCAAAAGCAGAAGTAGCATCATTCACAACCTGTCTTTCCGCATTTAGTTCACCTTGCGATGACCACAGGCCGTAATCACGTACAAAACCCTTACGGGTCAAATGATCTCTTACACTCACCACTTCTTCGTAATGTCTATTGCGACAATTACGACATTGACACTTGATTTTGTTACCGTCCATAAACTGAGCTTTGCTCATGGCATACTTAAGAAACACTTCCACGCCTGCCTGAAAATCGTCACTCACACCTATTCTGCTCTTGTGTTGTCGTTTGTACATCCATGTACGATCAACGAAATAACGATTCATCACAGAAGAATTAGTATATAATCATGTAACTGGTGGATCCGTTGGTATTCTAGCTCGAGAATACCCCGAGCATGTCGAGCATGTTATACACGGTTCAACTTGACGGATATGGGAGCTATATCCTAAATATCTAGTCCACTTCTAGGATATGGGAGCTATATCCTAAATATCTAGTCTAAAATTAACTTGGTTAGGATACTAGAGTGTCCTTACTATCTAGCAAGCACTACCTTAGTCTAGTCACACTAGCATTAATTACCTATAATTCCTACCATGTCTACACTCACACATTACACCCTAAGCCGTCCTGCATGCTAATAGGCATGGTAGGCCTGCCTTCATTCCTCACTCTCTAAAGCACACATACACATATATATGTATATCACAGTTAGATGTATAGATATATCACAGTTAGATGTATAGATATATACATTTATATTCAGTGACTTATGCAGATGAAGAACTCGCACTGTCCTTGACACAATGAACATATACACCATGAACCCAAACTCCATATTCACATTTACTAATCCAAACACCACCAAACTAATGGATAACACCCAATATGGATAACACATTATTTAGCCAATATATAAACTCAGATGAATTTAAGAAGCAAAACTCCCCGCCGCCCCCGACCAAAGCCCGCCGCCCCAAGCTCGCCGCCCAGCCCCCGACGCCCCCCACCCCAAGCCCGCCGCCCAGCCCCCGACGCCCCCGCCCCAAGCTCGTCGCCCAGCCCCCGCCGCCTCCACCCCAAGCCCGCCGCCCAGCCCCCGACGCCCCGCCCCAAGCCCGCCGCCCAGCCCCCGACGCCCCCACCCCAAGCCCGCCGCCTAGCCCCCGACGCCCCCGTCCCAAGCCTGCCGTCCAGCCCCCGACGCCCCCGCCCCAAGCCCACTGCCCAGCCCCCGACGCCCCCGTCCCAAGCCCGCCGCCTAGCCTCCGACGTCCACGCCCCAAGCCCGCCGTCCAGCCTCCGACGCCCCCGCCCCAAGCCCGCCGCCCAGCCCCCGACGCCCCCGCCCAAGCCAGCCGCCCAGCCCCCGACGCCTCCTCCCCAAGCCCGCCGCCCAGCCCCCGACGCCCCCGCCCCAAGCCCGCCGCCCAGCCCCTGACGCTCCCGCCCCAAGCCAGCCGCCCAGCCCCCGACGCCCCCGCCCCAAGCCCGCCGTCCAGCCCCCGACGCCACCGCCCCAAGCCAGCCGCCCAGCCCCCGAATGTCCCCAAGCCCGCCGCCCCCGCCGCCCCTACGTTGACACCGCGACAGAGAGAGAGAGAGAGAGATCGAGAGAGAGATAGAGAGAGAGAGAGAGAGAGAGAAAGAGGATTACCTTCGGGAGAGAGAGAGGAGAGGACGTCGACGCCGATCACCGAAGCCGCGGGAGAGAGAGAGAGAGAGAGAAAGAGAGAGAGGAGAGAGTGAATTTGGGGGGAAGGCAAAAAGTTCCTTCCGTCGTTTCATTTAAAGTCTGGAACTTATATTTAGCGACGGACTAGCGACGGCTTATAGTCTGTCGCCCGGTAGTCGCTATATCTGATACTTGCCGACTGAATATCCATCGCTAAGTAGTCGAAGAAATGTCCCTCCAATTCTCGACATAATTCCCGCCAAATAATCGACTACGTAGCGACGACTAGAGACCCGTCGCTAAATCTCCTACACCCTAGCGACGGATGTGCGACCTTTTCTCCCCCTAAAATTAAAATAAAAAAAATATAAAGCCGTGTGGTCGATAATCCGTCGGCGAGTGGCCACGAAGCCGTCGCTAACGCCGATGAAAAATATCCGTTGCTAATCGTCCGTCGCTAATTTACTGTATTTTGGTAGTGTAAGCAAAGGAGGGTTGCCCAAGATCGAAGTCTTGTCTGGCTTACCCCAAGGCCGACCCTGGCTACAAGAAACTTCAGGAACTGCTTTCATACTGCAGTCTAGATATGTACAGTGCACCCTCCTAGACTCTCACTGATACCCATGTTGCTCTTCATTGCTGCATCTCTGTAGCATCACCGGACTGTTCTACAGTTAAAATGTAGCCCACTGCATTCACATAGCCACTGCCTGGCAGATACCTGCACACACACACCATGTTCCGCAGATTCTGATAATCTAACGCTAAGCACTTAAACACTTAGATACTTGCACACTTCGATACTACCTAAAACTCTGTGATACACTGAACAAAAATACTCTGAAACATATAACTGCACACTGCTACCCCTCTCTAACATACTAAAAAATACACATGATTATGCCTTCTTACACACTTCACTGATGAATTAATATCCCCGACATAAGTTCATGATACTTACCTACTCTAAGACTGTTGTATCTTCCTTTTAATCACCCACATGTACACACTAAACACACACCCTTACACTAGTTCTGCACACTCAAGTCTGCTAACACTTGCACACTACACAAGAATCAGTCGATAATCACACTCTACACGGATACATAAACACATACCTGTATTGTAACGTCCTAGTCCCAAAATACGTAGGATGTAACAACCACTTTTTCAGAATAGGGGTATTTTCGTCTTTTTTTAAATCTTGTACCAATTTAAAAATGTATTTCGTATTAATTTAATGACTTTATTTTTTATTTTTCATGATTGATAATGTTTCATAATTAAATATTAGTTGTAGTTGTTAGTTGTTAGTTGTTAGCTACTAGTTAGACTAGTTGTTAGTGAACCCAAATAGACCCAACTAAACTTGTCATGACACCATTAGTGAACCCATTAGTTAGTCATGTTATACCTAATTTAGCGAGTAATGAGTAGGAAAAATCCTTTCTTTAGTTAATAAAACTTTTCCTAATTAAACCCCTTTCTAAAGCAAACCTTCATGACTAATTAGGAGGACTTTTTAGATATTTTGTATGGCTTTTAGGGTTGGAAAACTTGGCTGGTTATACACCCTATAAATCTCCTCATTTCATTCATTTATTATGCTCTAGAAATCCTAACTTGCCTCCATTTTATTTCCTCTTCATTTGAGAAGAAGAGCCAACCTCCACCATTCCCAAATTGTTCCTAAACTCTTTCAAATTGTCATCCCAAGGGAGGCTAGAGCTAGGACTTGCAACAAGGAGGGGAGCCTTGGAAGGAGAGAAGCTTGAAAGGGGTATCCATCCTTGGAGGTTGTGTCCACTTGTGTCCATTGGTGACATTGCATTGGGAATCCATCTCCTAATTGGTAAATTCCGATTTTAACCCTTCAAATTGATTCTAAATAGTGTCATTTAGAACCCACCCATGCATTAGGGCTAACCATGGGGAGAAGCTTGGGCTTCCTTGAACCCATTTGGAGACTTTTACATATGGTTTTTGTGGTCATTCTTGGAAATTTTCGAGAATGAACACCAAGTGTTTATCATTGGATGATATAATTAGATTTGTTAGAGTTTTGTGAGGCTAGCTACGTGTCCACAATTGGATACGATAGGACACAAGATTAATTTGGGGATTTTTGAGCCTCCTACACATGTTGTGTCCATGACCAAATGAATGGCACTTGACACTAGCCTAGTGGCTCACTAATTAGGTGTCTCTACCTATTTTAGGCTTGCTTATGAAGTTCGGTAGGATTCAGACGAGGTTTAAATGAGTATCTTGGTCGTATCGTAAACGTGCGCACCAAGTGTTTGACACATGTCCCCAAAGGGATTTTTGCATCCATTTTAAGTTAAGATTTTGGGTGTGTGTCCTAAATAGGATATATGGCATGGTGTCATGATATCTCATGAAATGTACGGTTAGATTGGTGTGTGCATGCATATGTGCCTATAGGAGTATATTTGTGTGTGTGTTTGGAGAGGGGTATTGAATACTTACATGTATATGAGTATCAGTTGCAGTTAGAGTCCACTACTAAAATCTGCTCAATTGGCGACATATATTTAGCGACGTTCGATTAAAGTTGCTAAATTGTGTCATTAGCGACGTTTTGGCTAAACGTCGCTAATAGTCACTACTAGCGACGACCTAAGCGACGTAACAACAATGTATATTAATCAAATTATCTAGTCGTCGTGAAACGTCGCTCTGACGTCGCTAATAGCGACTAACTTAGTGACGGTAATGATAGCGTCGGTAAATTTTAATTATATTCCCCTCCCACCGATTCATTTCCTCCCATTTTACTCTCTCACTCTCTCTCCTCCCCTCCTTCGGCGCTCTCACTCTCTCTGGCTCTCACTCTCTCCGGCGACTCTCCTTCCTCTCCGGTACGTGACTCTCCCCCTCTCTCTCTTTCTCTCTCCCCGGCTATTTTGGTTGTTGGTGGTTGGGGGGTTGCGGGTGGCTCGGGGGGAGGTGTAGGAGGGATGCGGGTGGTTGGAGGGTGAGTAGGGGGTGGCTGGGGTGGTAGAGCAGGGGGAACGAGGGCGGCTGAGGGAGGGAAGCTAGGGTTAGGGTTCGGGTTAGGGTTCATTTCCTCCTATTTTACTCTCTCACTCTCTCTCCTTGTCACGACCTGCACCTGATTAGGGGCACGAGTAAGTGGTTACGTCCAACTTACGCCGCAGCATCGGCGGTAGAACGCTGTCTAGGTCATCTATAAATACTACAACTAAACAGATAAATGTACGTGTACATTATACACTCCGAATGGAGGTGACATAGCAATACAGTCTCAATCACAAATGTAAAACTAAGGTAGATAGTATGGAAAGGAAAATACGAATGATGAGAACAAGAAATCAGTCCAAGATCCACACAAGTCCAGAGCTATACACAAACAACCCAGAGAATCACATAATATATAAAAACTACTACAGTCTAAAAAGTACTAGCTGGCTCGTAGGCTAGGCAAACCTAACTAAGCTACACTACTCAGGGTGAGCAAAGTCTAGTGGCTCTACTAACAAACCACAGCCCGGGTCTACTCATCAGACTCGACCCCATAATAGGTCAGGTAATCTGCCTCAGAATTATCTGTAATATGTCAACGGTATCCGGTCAGAAAAATGAGCAAGTACAAACACCAACAGCAGTTCCATATGAATTGACAAATTCTATAAGAGACAGTGTAATAAAATAAAAGACAAAGATATGTGAAATACAGGATAAAATCTGCAGAAAATGTATAATAGATGTGAGTACTGAATAGGACGATAATATATTTATAGGATTGCTTAGGAACTATTCGGAAGCCGAGTTACAACCCTTAAACCAAACAAGGACCGGGGTTGTAACCCTTCTCCCGAACAGAACTTAGCCTCCTAGGATAAATAAATATAAAAAATATGACTTGAATTATTAGAGCGCTATGTGATCGGCTAGGGAATCATGTTAGGGTTATCCACTTGGCCCGACAATCACATGAAAATCTGAAAGGGTCATGCAGGCCAACCTGGATAACATAGACATGGGGTATCTGCTACACCCTACGTGAAGTGAGGGTGGTGCTAGCAAAATAGTGATAGGGAGGCTTTGATCACATAACCCCTAATAATTTTCCCATCCCCGAATAGTATCATGGATCCGGACATGGCACGTCATGACACAGATTCAAAGCAGGTGATCAGCCCACTCCCAAATCAATGAGTATATAAGTACATGAAACATGGATATCACACACCAATATACCAAGGAAAATCTGGGAATAACATCTCATGACAGGATCCGACGTATACTAGTCCGTGAACTATCGTGTCGAGATTCAAGTAAGACACTACAACTGAATCGGATATAGTAGATATCAAGACAATAAAAACTATCAGTAAATGTACTCACTTGTAGTCCTGAGCTGATAAGGTGAACAGACGCTCAGAGTAAATTACAGACCTAAAATGAGATACTATGAGTTAAACAGGGTTTTACACTGAAAAAGAAAACTAATTTAAGTCATGAATACAAGTCTAAGTCAAAACTAGGTCAATCTAGGTCAAACTGAGTCGTACTAGGTCAAACTAGGTCATACTGGGTCATACTGGTTCATACTAGGTCATACCAGGTCACGGGAAGTCAATCCAAGTCAAACTAGGTCAAACGGGGTCAAAGGTTGACTTACAGTTGACTTTTGGTCAACTGGTCAACTCTGGTCAACTCTAGTCAACCCTGGATCAACCCTAGATCAAACTAGTCAAATGTTGACTAACTGTTGACTTTCAGTCAACTGGTCAACTCTGGTTTGGTTTCGGTCAATTCTAGTCACTTATAGGCGTTTGACTTTCGGTTGACTTTTGTTGACTTTTGGTCAAAATGGTCAACCGAGGTCAAAACTAGTCTAAGGACACTAATCCTAACCATTACCAACCAAGAGAACCTAATTCTAACTATATTTTAGAAGTTAAACTCAATATCTTAACTATACCCTATTACCTACATTTACCCTTACCAAGGTAATCCCGATACCTTGTCCATTACAAAGAAAACCCCGCTAATACTCAAGATACTAGCCTAGGCTCCTTAGGGTAGCTAGATACTATCCTATCTAGGATTTATAAACCAAGAAATCTAGGGTTCTTGGGCATCAAAATTATTTTTTTCTAATCTGTTACTCTCCTACACATTACCTTAAGGTAATATTGAGATATCAAGATACCACATCTAACATAACTCATTCTTCTAAATCACACTCACTCTCCCTCACAAACATCATCTATCTAACCTCCATCTAACTTAGAATGCTACTTCTAAAATAACTTCTCAAAAACTAACTCAAACATCTACCACTACCCTCAAGATAACATAACATGGCATACTTTCTAACATTGACAAACCTTATTTTCTACCACTATAAACACTACCCTACTAACCACCTAACACACTAAAAACACTCTCTAACTTAAGGGTTTCGTAGTACTAAATGTGGTTGATAAGTGTGGGTAGGTATTTGGGGCTAAGGTGGGTCAAAAGGGGATGTTTCGAGATCACAAAAACCCCAAAAAATCATCCTGCACTGCTTCTGCTTACTGCTTTTTTCTGCTTACAGCTTATTGCTTACTGCTTTTTCCTGCTCATTCTCTCACTTTCTAACCATCTAACCACACACACAAACACATATACCAAATCCACTACCCTTCTCTTCTAACACACCTACACACATCTATATACAAACACACTACCACTCAATCAAAACACAAATCACTCAACAAACTACACTAGCCTCAAGTCAAATAGGATGGCATGATCCTCCCAACTCTCTCACCTTCACAACACACACACTACACTACCATCTATACAACATCAAACACACACTAGCACATATCCTCTATCAATCTCACTTCTCTCCACTAACCACACACATCCTTATCTCATTCAAACACACACACTATACTAACATATATTACATAACAATAATATATATATATATATATATATATATATATATATATATATCTTTATATATATATATACTATATCATACATATTCTTGACAATCTATGATACCTACATTCACATGATATCTATACTAGGATCATAGGTTACACAAAATGCCTACGTCGCATAGTCACTCTTCTACTTAAAACCAATACTGTACCAATTGGGCCTTCACAAAATTCTAGATTCAAGTATGTTATAGCTCTTCATGTTAGCTTTCCGAAACTTCAAACGGATCGCATTTTCGTGTCCGAAAGCTCCCGAAATCGTGAAAACACCGAAACACGTTCGTCTTTCATACAGCTGACACTCAAATAATTCTACAGAAAGTTTTAGAACAAATTTGGCCTATTAATATATATTTGGAAAGCTAACTTCGATACGCTTCTTTTAAAAAAATGAGAGGTTAATTGGAGTTATAAGCTAAAAGTTATGACATTTCTAAGTTGCTCTAGCTACTAAAAACGTGGATAAAAATTATGACGAATTTGGGTTGTTTGGACAAAAACACATATAGGCCAAAATACTTGGATACCAACATAGCTATCTAAATAAAACATATTCTAACCATCCTAAATAAGATCAATCCACTCTCTAAAACTATAAATCTGAGATTAAAACACTAATTAATCATTCCTACAATATATATATATGCATACAAGTGTCCAAAATAGGAATTTTTCCCACTAGGACACAACCACAACACAAAGGACACACCTATGACCTCCAAATGGACAGGAAATGGACACAAATGGAGATACAACCATGGGGGTCATTCCTATGGGTTCAAAATATTTCTATATATATGTAGGGATGGATTAGAGAAGAGATTATACCTTCCGGAAGAGAGTTTCAAAGGAAAAAGCCTTCCGACTCGACACCGACACGTAGAGATTCCAAAAGGACACGAACGAGCTCCAAATCCTCCCAAACTTGGATAGCACTCTCTAACTATGGAGTAGAGGAGAAGAGAAGAAGATTTGGTGGAAGAAATGGTGGATTTGGAGATGAAATCAATGGAGTTATTTTCTAGAAATTTGGAGAAGAACAAGAGAGAGAAAATGGATGGATAAAATGAAATGGAAGAGATGGTGACTCACTCCTTATCCCCCCCATAGGTGGCTGCCCAAAAAGGGTGAGGTGTCCCTATTTTGAATGTCCAAAATGCCCTCCACTAATCTATTTGATTTAAATTAAGAATGGGTTAAAGGTTGAGGTCAAATTAGTCTTGTTTTAAGTCTCTAATTAAACTAAAACTATCCATAAATAATTAATCTAACTACTAACTAAAATTAATATCATGTGGGCCATGTCTAACTAGTGTGTGGGTCCCACTAGAGTCAAACTACCCTCCAGGTCCCCGTTTCAAGTCGGATTGAGTTAAAATTCGAACCGGACTCAAATAACTCCAAAACAATATCATAAATAATAAAATAAATTTCAACCCCAAAATAATATCATAAATAATAAAATAAATTTTAAAAATATTCAAAAATAGAAAATGACAAAAATACCCCTGTTTCTGAAAATTGGGGGTGACAAATCTATCCACCTTAAAAAAATTTCGTCCTCGAAATTAAAACCAAGCAATCACCAATGCAAAATATCAAAATAAATCAAAGAGGTCGAATGACCAAAATACCCTTGGGCCAGAAATAACACTGAAAGTATCCTAATAACATGGTTAGGCTCCAGGCCAAACAGTCCCTAGGGTTTCACTAGTAAAATATCAAAATCACAGGTCATGGCTTAAAAATTTAAAATGATTAGAATCTCCAGAATCAAATCATGAATTAAATGACATTAATTAAATGACTAAATTTATAGCATTTTAAAATTATACTCAAATAGAAACTAGGTGCTACAAGTCTATCCGCCTTAAAGGAATCATCCTTAAAAATTAAAACAAAGTAACCACAGAAAAAATCATGCAATTCGATAATCGTATACGTCTGTCCAAAATCATGATACTCAGAATCTCCGTCATGCCAGTGAGCAAGGCTACGATAATCACAGAGTCCTTGACTATGGTACATACCTCTAGAATTATGGTATTTAAAATTTTTGCATTGCCGCATGCTTGGCAGCGAAAACCTTAAATTTCAACACCCGAGAAATACGACCATAATTCGACTATATGTCCTCACTATGCCTGCTAGCATAACCCTAGAGGATTCTAAAATCTTATAATCAAGACGACCTAGCCCATACGACTTATCTCAGAAGAATATCACATCACAAGAACAAAATTTCATCTAACGATCAAGGAACAGATGGAATTGAATTTCAAGACAGTTTATAAGAAAGCAAATACGGAAATAAGATCGAAAGATTGGAACCTGCTATCTGCTCTGCTACTGCCTGAAAACAAGTCACTGTCATCCTGAAGACGAATTGAACCCAAGAGATCAATATGACACAAGATAAGATATTATTAAAGGAGGACAATTGAATTCAAATACAAGAAGAGTTGTCATGGTAATCAAAAGATCAGAATTTTCCTAAAATATGATTGAGTAACTCCTTTCATATCCTATATCCTAGTCGCAGGCTCGTAATTAGTACTCTAAGTCGAGCACCATTACGAGATCGCACTAATTACGACTCTGACCTGCATGGACCACCACAAAAATGTGTCACGACCCGCACCCTGATTAGGGCACGAGTACGTGGTTACGTCCAGCCTATGCCGCAGCATCGACGGTAGAACGCTGTCTAGGTCATCTATAAATACTACAACTAAAAAGATAAATGTACCTGTACAGTATATACACTCCGAATGGAGGTGACATAGCAATACAGTCTCAATCACAATGTAAAACTAAGGTAGCTAGTATGGAAAGGAAAATACGAATGATGAGAACAGGAAATAAGTCAAAGATCCACACAAGTCCAGAGCTATACACAAACAACCCAGAGAATCACATAATATATAAAAACTACTATAGTCTAAAAAGTACTAGCTGGCTCGTAGGCCAGGCAAACCTAACTAAGCTACACTACTCAGGGTGAGCAAAGTCTAGTGGCTCTACTAACAAACCACAGCCCGGGTCTACTCCATCAGACTCGACCCCATAATAGGTCGGGCAATCTGCCTCAGAATCATCTATAATATGTCAACGGTATCCTGTCAGAAAAATGAGCAAGTACAAACACCAACAGCAGTTCCATATGAATTGACAAATTCTATAAGAGACAGTGTAATGAAATACAAGACAAAGATATGTGAAATACAGGGTAAAATCAGCAGGAAATGTATAATAGATGTGAGTACTGAATAGAATGACAATATATTTGTAGGATTGCTTAGGAACTATTCGGAAGCCGAGTTACAACCCTTAAACCAAACAAGGACCGGGGTTGTAACCCTTCTCCCGAACAGAACTTAGCCTCCTAGGATAAATAAATATAAAAAATGTGACTTGAATTATTAGAGCGCTATGTGATCGGCTAGAAAATCATGGTAGGGTTATCCACTTGGTCCGACAAACAAATGAAAATCTGAAAGGTTCATGCCGGCCAACCTGGATAACATAGACATGGGGTATCTGCTACACCCTACGTGAAGTGAGGGTGGCGCTAGCAAAATAGTGACAGGGAGGCTTTGATCACATAACCCCTAATAATTTCCCCATCCCCGAATAATATCATGGATCCGGACATGGCACGTCATGACACGGATTCAAAAGCAGGTGATCAGCCCACTCCCAAATCAATGTCTATATAAGTACATGAAACATGGATATCACACACCAATATACCAAGGAAAATTCGGAAATAATATCTCATGACAGGATTCAACGTATACTAGTCCGTGAACTATCATGTCGAGAATCAAGTAAAACACTACAACTGAATCGGATATAGTAGATATCAAGACAATAAAAACTATCAGTGAATGTACTCTTCTGTGGTCCTGAGCTAATAAGGTGAACAGACGCTCAGAGTAAATCACAGACCTAAAATGAGATATTATGAGTTAAACAGGGTTTTTTTTACTGAAAAAGGAAACTAATTTAAGTCATGAATGCAAGTCTAAGTCAAAACTAGGTCAATCTAGGTCAAACTGAGTCGTACTAGGTCAAACTAGGTCATACTGGGTCATACTGGTTCATACTAGGTCATACCAGGTCACGGGAAGTCAATCCAAGTCAAACTAGGTCAAACGGAGTCAAAGGTTGACTTACAGTTGACTTTTGGTCAACTGGTCAACTCTGGTCAACTATACTCAACCCTGGGTCAACCCTAGGTCACACTAGTCAAATGTTGACTAACTGTTGACTTTCAGTCAACTGGTCAACTCTGGTTTGGTTTCGGTCAATTCTAGTCACTTATAGGCTAAGTTTGACTTTCGGTTGACTTTTGTTAACTTTTGGTCAAAAAGGTCAACCGAGGTCAAAACTAGTCTAAGGACACTAATTCTAACCATTACCAACCAAGAGAACCTAATTCTAACTATATTTTAGAAGTTAAACTCAATATCTTAACTATACCCTATTACCTACATTTACCCTTACCAAGGTAATCCCGATACCTTGCCCATTACAAAGGAAACCCCGCTAATACTCAAGATACTAGCCTAGGCTCCTTAGGGTAGCTAGATACTATCCTATCTAGGGTTTACCAACCAAAAAATCTAGGGTTCTTAGGCATCAAAACTATTTTTTCTAATATGTTACTCTCCTACACATTACCTTAAGGTAATATTGAGATATCAAGATACTACATCTAACATAACTCATTCTTCTAAACCACACTCACTCTTCCTCACAAACATCATCTATCTAACCCCCATCTAACTTAGAATGCTACTTCTAAAATAACTTCTCAAAAACTAACTCAAACATCTACCACTACCTTCAAGATAACATAACATGGCATACTTTCTAACATTGACAAACCTTATTTTCTACCACTATAAATACTACCCTACTAACCGCCTAACACACTAAAAACACTCTCTAACTTAGGGGTTTCGTAGTACTAAATGTGGTTGATAAGTGTGGGTAGGTATTTGGGGCTAAGGTGGGTCAAAAGGGGATGTTTCGAGACCACAAAAACCCCAAAAAACCATCCTACACTGCTTCTGCTTACTGCTTATTGCTTACTGCTTACTGCTTACTGCTTTTTTTTGCTGCTTTCCTGCTCATTCTTTCACTCTCTAACCATCTAATCACACACACAAACACATATACCAAATCCACCACCCTTCTCTTCTAACACACCTACACACATCTATATACTAACGTACTACCACTCAATCAAAACACAAATCACTCAACAAACTACACTAGCCTCAAGTCAAATAGGATGGCATGATCCTTCCAACTCTCTCACCTTCACAACACACACACTACACTACCATCTATACAATATCAAACACACACTAGCACATATCCTCTATCAATCTCACTTCTCTCCACTAACCACACACATCCGTATCTCATTCAAACACACACACTATACTAACATATATTACATAAAAATAATATATATATATATATATATATATATATATATATATACTATATCATACATATTCTTGACAATCTATGATACCTACATTCACATGATATCTATACTAGGCTCATAGGTTACACAAAATGCCTACGTCGCATAGTCACTCTTCTACTTAAAACCAATACTGTACCAATTGGGCCTTCATAAAATTCTAGGATTAAAGTATGCTCTTCGTGTTAGCTTTTCGAAACTTCAAACGGATCGCATTTTCGTGTCCGAAAGCTCCCGAAATCGCAAAAACACCGAAACGCGTTTGTCTTTCGTACATCTGACACTCAAATAATTCTACAGAAAGTTCTATAACTAATCTGGCCTATTAATATATAAATTTGGAAAGCTAACTTCGATACGCTTCTTTTAAAAAAAGGAAGATTAATTGGAGTTATGAGCTAAAAGTTATGATATTTCTAAGTTGCTCTAGCTACTAAAAACGTGGATAAAAATTATGACGAATTTGGGTTGTTTGGACAAAAAACACATGTAGGCCAAAATACTTGGATACCAACAAAGCTATCTAAATAAAACATATTCTAACCATCCTAAATAAGATCAATCCGCTCTCTAAAAAAATAAATCTGAGATTAAAACACTAATTAATCATTCCTACAATATATATATGCATACAAGTGTCCAAAATAGGGATTTTTTCCACTAGGACACAACCACAACACAAAGGACACTCCTATGACCTCCAAATGGACACGAAATGAACACAAATGGAGATACAACCATGGGGGTCATTCCTATGGATTCAAAATATTCCTATATGCATGTAGGGATGGATTAGAGAAGAGATTATACCTTCCGGGAGAGAGTTTCAAAGGAAAAAGCGTTCCGACTCGACACCGACACATAGAGATTCCAAAAGGACACGAACGAGCTCCGAATCCTCCCAAACTTGGATAGCACCCTCTAACTATGGAGTAGAGGAGAAGATAAGAAGATTTGGTGGAAGAAATGGTGGATTTGGAGATAAAATCAATGGAGTTGTTCTCTAGAAATTTGGGGAAGAACAAGAGAGAGAAAATGGATAGATAAAATGAAATAGAAGAGATGGTGACTCACTCCTTATCCCCCCCCATAGGTGGCTACCCAAAAAGGGTGAGGTGTCCCCATTTTGAATGTCCAAAATGCCCTCCACTAATCTATTTGATTTAAATTAAGAATGGGTTAAAGTTTGAGGTCAAATTAGTCTAGTTTTAAGTCTCTAATTAAACTAAACCTATCCATAAATAATTAGTCTAACTACTAACTAAAATTAATATCATGTGGACTAAAATTAATATCATGTGGGCCATGTCTAACTAGTGTGTGTGTCCCACTAGAGTCAAACTACCCCCCGGGTCCCCGTTTCAAGTCGGATTGAGTTAAAATTCGAACCCGACTCAAATAACCCCAAAACAATATCATAAATAATAAAATAAATTTTAACCCCAAAATAATATCATAAATAATAAAATAAATTTTAAAAATATTCAAAAATGCAAAATAACAAAAATACCCCTGTTTCTGAAAACTGGGGGTGACACTCCTTCTCCCTCCGGCGCTTTCACTCTCTCCGGCGCTCTCACTTTCTCTGGCGCTCTCACTCTCTCCGGCGCTCTCACTCTCTCCGGCGACTCTCACTCTCTCCGATGACTGTCCTCCCTCTCCGGTACGTGGAACTCTTCCCCTCCCTCTCTCTCTCCGGCTATTTTGGTTGTTGGTGGTTGGGGGGTGCACGTGGCTCGGGGGGAGGGGCAGGGGGGATGCGGGTGGTTCGGGGGTAAGTGGGGGGTGGCTGGGAGGGTGGGGCAGGGGGGACGTGGACGGTTGGGGGAGGGAAGCTAGGGGTAGGTTTGGGTTAAGGGTGGGTATGTGTAGGCGGCTGGGGGAGGGGAGCAGGATTAGGGGTGGTGTAGGGAGGATTGGTCAGGGGCACCGATAGTGCCAAAAAATCTGATAATTTAGTAATAATTATTTGTTTTTCGACACCGAAAAATGTGATACTCTGATTTGAACGCACCGATAGTGCCGATATTTGTAACAAATAGTTTTGTTGGTTGATTAATTGGTAACATGGTTATCGGGACATATAGTCCCTGCAGCCATTCGACTGGCGAGACAGAAACTATGGTATGACATGGTGATAAGGACATAGTCCCTGCAGCCATTCGACTGGCGAGATAGAAATTTTGTAGCCGTAGATAAAGTTGACTGTCCTCCGACCCTCATCCCTCGGCAATGA
This sequence comes from Iris pallida, assembly GCA_029216955.1. Classification (NCBI taxonomy): domain Eukaryota; kingdom Viridiplantae; phylum Streptophyta; class Magnoliopsida; order Asparagales; family Iridaceae; genus Iris; species Iris pallida. The sequence continues at coordinate 8,475,961 of JANAVB010024997.1, read as the reverse complement.
TGATATGACAACCTATCACTATATCTTATATAGTAGTAATTATCTTACCGCGGTATCGAAAGACTAACATGTCATAATTTTCTAAGCCGTGTGCTTTGACATAATCCTTCCAACTCTTTTCTCCTATGTAGTAATCTTGCATTTCTTTATGAAGTCCAAGATGACATATAGTGACTCGTAATAGAAAAATATGCCGTCTTGAACTTCATAAAGAAATGCAAGATTACTACATAGGAGGAAAGAGTTGGGAGGATTATGTTAAAACACACGGCTTAGAAAATTATGACATGTTAGTCATCCGACACCGTGGTAACATGGTTGTCACATTAAGGGTCTTTGACAAGGTGACATGTTGTGAAAAGATATATCCTTATAGTTCTCCTACGGATGTTGAAGAAAACCTCTGTACTTCCTCCAGGACATGCCGTCGGTTGTGCTGCTTCCCCCTCCTCTTTCTGCCAACTTCTTCTCCTCCGACTCTACACTTGAGCTGGATATCATATGTGGCTGAGAGAGTCAAATAAGAAGAAGGGAAGTAGGGAGGAGCAGATGGGTCCAGAGCCATGGTGGAGGAGAAAAGAAGGAAGAGGTTTGATCAGAACGGAGGAATGGATGGATGGAAGAGAACTAGAAATCACTGATCCTTCCTGTTGTGAGAACTGTGAAGAGTGAGAAAGGAGAGGGGGTCTTTGATTTTTGCGTTCATCATTAGAGGGGGTCTTTGATTTATGCGTTCATCATCATTAGAGTGATCAATAGTTTTGTTTTTGTATTTTTGGACTGTACTATATTTTTAACTTTGTACTTATTTGGAGATATTCAGTTTTTTCGTTGAGGATATTGAGTTTGTACGTATTTGCGGATATTGATTTGGTTTATTGAGGATATTATATATTGACATTATTCATTGTGGATAGTATTTTTCTTTATATTTTTTTGTATATTCTGGAATGTATTGTGCGTGCCGGAGTTGAGTGTTCTACCGAGGGGGTCGACGAACCCAGGGATTGGATTTTGTATTTTGTATTCTGTATTTTGGCTCAGGCTCTAGCTCCATTTACATTCTGGAACCTATTTTTTATATATATTTTTTAACTTAGCGACGTTTTTAGCGACGTTACCATACGTCGCTAAATATTAGCGACGTTAATCAATGTCGCTAAACTCGTCGCTAAATGCTGACGTGGCAACACGTGGCACCAAATCTGATCTCAGCATGTCGTCGCCAAAACGTCGCAACACTGTCGCTAAACGGCGAGCATACGATAACGTCGCCTTTTACGTCGCTAATTAGCGTCAATGTTAAAACGTCGTAAATAACGTTGCTAATTAGCGATGTTAATAACGTCGCCAAATAACGTCGCCCTAGCGACATTTTGCGACATTTTTTCGTTTAGCGATACGTTTTTTTCCGTCGTTCCCAAAACTTCGCCCTAAACATCGCTAAATTCACTTAGCGACGTTTTCACCGAGGTTAGCAACGTTTTGAAACGTCGCTAATCTGATAAATTTTTGTAGTGGTCGGAGGAAGGGGATACCTGGACTAATTGGTTGTGGACATGGATTTAGGGCCTATGATGGGGGCAGAAATGGTACACTAGAGAGGGGGAGGTTTTGGTTAATGCTAACAATAGTTGGCCACTGTTTTAATGAGGGTTCAGACAACAATGAAGAGGAAAGGTTATGTATGTTTAACTATATCTTGAATGAACTCCACAACATTAATAACATGGAGAAAGAAGACAATTTTCTGTTTCCTGCCATGCTTCCTCTCTCATACATGAATTTTGTGACTTAGCTTATGTAAGAAGGATACCAATTTGGCATCATAGTTGACCCTATAGATTAGAGGAAAACAGGTTTATTACCTGCGTATAGTAGAGATGCCTATTGCTAACAGCAAGACCATGCTATTTTGGGAATAACAACATGTGTGAAACAAGAAAAGGCACTACAGCAGTAACATCAGCAGTATAGGCCACTTTTGGCCAAGAAATTGGGAGCTGCTTCAGTGGCCATAGCAGTTAGGACAACACAGTAGGCAATGAGCAAGAGGCAGGCCATTAGCCTTTGCTTGGCTAGGCCTGTGCACGCGGGGGGGGGGGGGGGGGGGGTAGAGTGTAAGAGCAGCTGCACTAATTATGGCAGCAGTCGAGGGTCTTGGCAGCAGGGTCACCTGCCTACAGGTTGGCCTGTGCAACAAGGAAGGTCTGGGTGTGCAGCAGTGAAGGCTTGAGTGTATTTATGAATACCTAGTATGTATCACATACAATTGAGTACTTGATTTGGGGATGTATTGGTGATATGTAAATAAGGGAGACCTATATCCAATGGTATGTCAGTATGGTGTGTGTCCATATATTAACCATCAGTCTATTATAGCTATAGGTGTATCAATGTTGTGTCACGACCCGCACTTCGATATTCGGACACGAGTACGTGGGACACGTCCAACCTACGCCGCAGTATCGATGGTAGAACGCTGTCAAGTACCCAATAAATATCTACAATATCTAGATGATTCATGATAATAAATGTACTCAATCACACCACAAGCGACTTAAGGAATATATGAAATAGAAGATATCAACAACAATGAAACAGACATAGTCTACAAATGAATATAAAAGACCAGAATATATCAGAGGAAAAACAATAACAAAACTAAATCAAACTACCAGGGCCTAGAACTCCCGGGTGATAATTCACGGTGAAAGAATATCGAGATCCGTCTCAGCTAGCATCATTATGTAGTCCAATAATATGGGGCATAACAATTTCTAAAATTTGTCAACGTATCCAGTCAGGATTAGAATGAAGTACATAAACTAACAACAGTTCCAGTGAATTGACAAATACCATAAGAAACAGTTATAATGAAATACAAGACAGAATATCAAGACTGGAAGTAAAACAGCACAAGGTATACTGAATATCATGTCATGGTGTGAAATACTGGAATGTAAGCAGTACAGGAAAATCTGATGTACAATGTAAATATAAACGGTGCCTTGAGATATTAGAGCGTTATGTGATCGGCTTGGGTCCAGATTAGGCTGTTCCATTTGATCGGCTATGCACAAGTAGTATAGAGGATCAGGCAGTCAAAATGGAAAGCTATCCATAAGTAGTATCAGGTCAGGTTACACCCTTCGTGTAGTGAGGGTGGAGCTATACAAAGGTAGTAAACATGAGGGGATATTGATCACATAACCTCTAATAACTCTCCATTTCCGAATAGTATAATGGATTCAACCATGACACGTCATGACATTGGATTTAAAAAGCAGGGGGCCAGCCCACTTCCAAATCGGTGTCTATACAAGTACATAAAACAAGATCGAACAATATACCATATACTAGGTAAACTAGGAATAACATCTCATGATGGGATCTAACGTATACTAGTCCATGCATCATCGTGTCGAGAATCAAGTAAAATACTACAACTGACTAGATATAGCAAATATCAAAACAATAAAAACTATCAGAAAATGTACTCGTCTCAATTTGGTTGGAGTCGACGTGCGCGACATGAACGTGTCGACACGGAATAGGTACGATGCTAAGCTCCACAAGATGCTCCCAAACGACGACACAGGCGGTTCCATTGAGTCCAGAATAGTCTAAATAGCATAGTTTGGTATATATAAGCCCAAAATCAGAGTTCGACACGATAATATAATCGAGAATAGGAAATGACCAAAATAGTTGCGATTTGATTTCATAATCGACGAAAATTTATTTAATAACTATAACTATTATAAAAATAGTTTTGATTACCAAAAACTATTAGTCAAATATATATTTGAAAAATACGGGAAAATCACATTTGAGATATCACAACAAAAATTAATGTAATATATATAAATATATATACACATATATATATTTTTGTCAACAAATCCTTGAAAATATCTAAAATGCCATAAATATAAATAATTAGTCAAAATCCATATTTAAAATGGTTGCTAATTAATCGAACATTCATAAAATATTATATGCTAAATTATTAGCATTTGTTCAAAAATAATTTTCTAACTAAAATATTGATTAACAAAATAACCCAAAACTTAAAATAATATTTAACACTAATACTAATTAAATTACACTAAACGTATATAATCAAAAGTATACAAATTTGCCTAAAATCCCTATGGCTTCAAGCCAACTCAACAGATTTAATTATTGATACAATACTCCCAACCATTGGACCTTATGACCAAGCCCAAATTTAAAGCCTAATTTTATTACACAAATTATATAAGTATCCATATATATAATTTCATATAGGAACCCAGCCCAAAATAATTTACTCCAAATATTAAAACCTAAATCATTAAAACACCATTAAGACCTAACCACTATTAATCCCTAATCACTGTTATAAGACATTGGTTTAAAAAGCTAAATCCTTACTTATTTTTAACATTAAAATCCTATTAATACTCAAATCACATTATTACTTAAAGAGAGGGGGAAGCTCTCAGCTGAAATCCTCATTAATTTCCCAAATTGGAAATAAAGAGGGGGAAGAAGCTACAGCTTCACACTCTCAACCCAAAGATCCAAAGATCCGATGACCTAATCCCCCCTTAGACTAAAACTCGAGAGAGTGAAAAAGAGAGACATGGAGGAGAGGGGCTCACAAAGGAGTGGGAGTGGCCTGAGCACACTGGCGGCGTGTCACGACCCGCACCCCTTTTTTTTAAAATGGATATGAGACGTGTCCAAGTCAGCCTACGCCACAGTGTCGGCGGTAGAACGCTGTATAGCCACAATGCTCAAAATCACAAGTATTGCTCATTCACAAAATTAATTTAATTTACAATGATCACAAGTTTTACATTTGCAGAAAAATATAAACTTGTACAAATATATAATGACTACAACTCAACTATCTAGCTAGTCTCTAGGCCTCGGCTGCAACTACACCCATATTTTCCATGCTAAGTGAATCCATGGCTAACCTGAAAAATATGATTTCCACTCAGGAATGGAACGAGCACAATTCACTGAATGCAATTTTAAATAAAGAAAATGACTATACAACAGAGGTTAGACATCAATTACATGTTTTTGAAAATAAACAGGAAATACAGAAAACTAATAGCAAATAAATAGACACAAAATACTTTCCCCAACTGTTACAAGTACCTTTGATATGTGATCAGTCTGGGACACTACACCACACGGTCTACGAGGTCTACTTGCATGAAAAATAAGCACTGTCTACGAGGTCTACTTGCATGAAAAATAAGCACTGTCTACGAGGTCTACTTGCAGAATAATAAGCACTGTCTACGAGGTCTACTTGCAGAAAAATAAGCACTGTCTACGAGGTCTAGTGCAGAAAAATAAACATTGTCTACGAGGTCTACTGCATGAAAATAAATACTGTCTATGAGGTCTACTGTATGAAAATAAACACTGTCTACGGTCGGATCACACATCCTTGGTACTTCTCCTTCCCGACTCAACAATTTATAATAGAATATAAAAGTCACATAATCAATGGCCAATCAATGAAATATAGTGAAATTCAATATCAAAATGCAGACAATAAACTGTACTCGCATGTGGTCCTGTGCTGGTGTAACCGATAATCTGAACCACTCAGAATACCACAATAGTCAAAACTCGTACAACAGTCTCCGAAAGCTAAAATAAACATTACCAATATTCTTAGAATAGTCAAAATAGCTAGGATTGCCTGTCCTTAAGTCCAATTCTGGATACAGGGATAAAACGGTAATTTCGGACCAAAACGATGTCCGTCGTTGGACCCACTTTGCACCGAAAAGTGTGCCAGAGTCAACGGTCTCTAAAGTCGTCAAACTATATGTCTACGGATCCAGTTTTCCGATACGAACCCAACCATATGTCTAGAGTTGGATTTCGGCAGGCCGTGCACAAAATTGCCCGTTGAATCAGACCGTGGGGCCCGCAAAATGGCGATTCGATCAACTATCTCAGAATTGAACCAAACTTGGCATATAAGACCAAAAAACGATACGGTTCTGCTGGCGCAAGTATTGTCTCCATCTGATGAACGTGCACAAACTAATTGAGAAATTTGCATAGAGGCCGATACGGTGAATTTCGACGGATACGGATCAAATTCGTCGCGCACACGCGACTAATTTCAATTTCGTCAAAGCCCACACGACCACGAAGCCGTTACGCACCTTTCGATGCTTTCGATTCGCGACCACATCACCCGGATTGGCGGGACGCACGTTGTGTCGAAGAGTTTTTCTAATTTTCTAATATTTAAAAACAAATTTTTCCTAAACTTCGGGATCCGATTTCTTGACACGTAATCGATGATTTCGATTTCCGTAAACTGGGTTTCAGTGTCCAATAGGTTGTCTTCAATAATGATTCTTGTAGTTTCCTACCTTAGTCGATGATTCGACCAGAAATCGTCTCCCAAAATAGGTTCGTCAACTGTTCTTCGAACTATTGAGAACAGTATTTTTCCTCGACTTCGCATTTATTTTTCAGACTAGCCGTGCGATTATATTCAAATCCATATGTTGGGATTTCGAGAGGGTCATGCTGGCTTTCCAACCCAATTTACGGATAATAAAATGATAGACTATCGGAGAAGGAATCTAACCTCGAAGTGATGGTCGATACTTGCGGCCTGCTGTGGCAAACCGTGCGCGTTGCTGCTCTGTTCGCGCATGCTCCGCTGGCCGCCGACTGTCCTCCGACGTCGTGCGGCCGTCGGGGTAGCTGCCCAGGGGGGCGCGCGTGGCAGCGGTAAGGGATTAGGGTTTTATCGAAATCCTCTTCTGTTCGCTCTCGGTCTTTATATACATGCATATACTCGATCGGGTGTGAGGTTTTTGAAGCTGCTGGTTCCTTGAGCGCGGTTTTGGGCCAATTTGGTGACTCACGAGATATTGGTGGTCCAATGTCTCGTGAGTTGCTATTTCTTTTCCTTTTTTTTTACTAAATACAAATGTGAATATATATATATATATATATATATATATATATATATATATATATATATATATACTTATAAAATAACAATCTAATATTATGGAAACTCTTAATATATGGTAAACCCATATATGTATATATCTTAAGCCACATTAAAATCTAAATATAAATCAAGCAAACATTATAATTACTAGAATTTCATCAAACATTAAAATATAATTAAATATTTTCTTTATATATATATATATATATATATATATATATATATATATATATATATACTATTCCCATAAGATCTAAATAAATCCAAATAGCATCTATTCTTAGTGCAAGGCCTATTTTTATAGATACGAATACATGTATATATTTATATAACATTTATTTGACAAGTAATATAACCAATGATAATAAAATATTATTATATCTCTATAAAAATAATAACAATAATAATAAATTTAATAACTCAAAAATGATATATATGCCATTGCGTACAGTCCAATAATCCCCAGAATATACAAGGACCTATTTTATACCAATATCTTTGAATATCAACTAATAAGGATATTTATAATATTTAATTATGAATACTTAGAAATATTCATCAGGTCATTGAAATGGAATACAACACAATCCTACCAAAATACGTCAACACGAATTTCATTGAACGTCCCGTATGACTACATGGGCTTGGGCTCAGTTCGGGTCCAGTCCGGGCTATAATGGTCTAATCGGTTTCCCTAAACTCAATAATATAATTAATAAATAAATAACACTTAGGCAAGGGTTAAGTCACAACTTGGCCTGGTTTTCCTAGTTAGGACATCACTATGGTCCGGCCTTCTCTACCAGGACTAATACACTAGCCAAAGCACGTCATTGCACTATCCGTACCACGATTTCTAGTCACCATGTACTCCAAAACTCCATCATGGCTAAAATTATCTACCGTAATAATTAACTAAATAATTATTTATAAAATCTAAAAATTACCATTCCAATAAAATAAATAATAATAAAAATATTTCAAATTTTTGGGAAAGGCAGCTACACGGCGGAACAAGGCAGCTCGGGGAGCAAGAGGCGCGGCCTTGAGCACCAGATCGGCGCCGGGCGACGGAAACATCTGCGATGGCAACGCCGAAAAGGTGAGGCATCCGGCGCTGGTGTAAAACCCCCTAATTCACTAAAATATTTAAATTTAGTTTTGTGTAGAAATTTGTGCTAAAATACATGTATGCATAATATTAGGAGTGTGAAATAATAGTAATAACAAATACTTAAGATAATGCATAGTATGGGTGTAAGTTTATATGATATGTTTATATGTATATATGTATGTGTTGATTTATTAAGGTGTATAAATTTATATATACATATATGTGGGAATATATGTGTATATAAATATATCTAAATTATTGAATTATTGAAAAGAGTTTTTATTTATAAATTATAAATAAAAAATAGAATTTAAAAATTTAAATAAAGTAATAATAGAAAAATAGAATAGAGAAATAGATTTAAAAAAAAGAAGAAGAAGAATTTTTAATAAATAAAAAGAAAGAAATGGAAATAAAAGACTAAGAAAAGAAAAAAAAATGAAAAAGGAAAAGAAAAAAAAATTCCCACCCACTTAAAGTGGGCGGGCCCCTCTCCCTTACACAGCTGCTGTAGCAGTGCCCAACCCCAACCCGTGAGCAACCCCAACCCGTGAGCACCCATAATAGCTTTATTAGAATCCTAGTAGTATTAGGTTTTGCCCAAAACTTGTTATATATATATATATATATATATATATATATATATATATATATATATATATATATATATATATATATATCTTCCACCAAGACCTCAAAACCCTAGACTCCCAAAACGAAAATTACGGTAGAACATTCCCTTTTCATCTAAGAGTTCGTTTCACCAGCAACAGAGTTGTGTGCGCGACGAACGGAGCATCGAAAGTTAGCCCCTCATTATCCATGGAGCAGTTTTTTCACTCAAGGTACCCTACTTCCCGACAACGTAACTTTTACTCGTAACTCTGATTTTCGATCCGTAAGATTTTCTGGAAAGTAGACTTGACCCTCTTCGAGATCCAGATGGATTTTGACATGACCATCTAATTGGTTCGAAAAATCGAACCGAAGTTAGCAAAAAATTTAGATTTTTTGGACTGTTAAAAACTAATTCTAAACGACAACTTATCGGCCAATTTTCTTGCTGTACATTAAAAATTTATAGAAAATAATTGAAAATAGTAAAAGACAACATAACCGAGATTACAACACGTCTTCTGGATCGTCGTTTTGATCAACGTGTAAAAAGTAAATTGATGTTAAACTTATATAAAATTCTAAAATTTTTCTCGATACTGCGTGCGTTCCGACAAATCGGGCGACGTGGTCGCGCGCTATACGCATCATAAGACGCGTATGGACGTTGCTGACGTGTGGGAACTGACAGAACTTAGTTTCGTCGTATATACGCGACAAAATCAGTCCGTATCCGTCAAGATACCCCCGTATCGCCAATTTGCAAACTTTGCCCTAACGTCGTGTACAATCGTTAAATCGAGACAAATTTTGCGCCAACAGGTCCAAATTGAAATTCTGGTCCTGTATGCCAAGTTTGGTTCAATTTTGAGAAGGTCGACCGGAACCCCTTTTTGGCGGGCCCGCGACCCACTCAAACGGGCGATTTTGTACGCGGCTCATCGTAATCCAAAAATGGACATATCGTTGAGTTTCTCTCCTCAAACTGAATCCGTAGACATATAGTTTGAGGACTTTAGAGACCATAGACTTTGGCACGCATTTTGGTGCAAAGCGGGTCCAACGGCGGACATCGTTTTGACCCAAAATTACGATTTTGCCCCTGTTCCAGAATTAGAATTTTGAACAGGCATTTTCTAGGTATATCTTATACATCTAGTATATTTTTGAAGTTTGTTTCAGCATCCGGAGTTGTTTGGAAATTGTGACGTTTCTTGGCTGACATTGTTATTTTCTAGACTTGCCACTTTGCACCATTAGGCTAGATACCTTGCCACCTCTTCTGTGATTGCTTATTTCTTATTTTCATTTATTTATATACAGTATTTCTTATCTGTCTTGGTTAGTATATTAATGTACGTCCAAGTCACACTTGGGTGCGAACGACTCTATCGGTCGTCTTTTCTTGTTTTATTTATTTCTCTTGCATGGACCTAGTCTAGAGACCACCCATTGTTCATGGGATATTGGTATATCTCATACGACCTTGACACTTGATTATCTTGAGTCGTGAGTCACATATAGGACACGTATCCGCGTAGTCGGCTGGCCACCGATGCGTATGGAACGTGCGATGGATAGAAGTAATCACCAATAGAATTGCATATTAGAAGACTTGGCGGTTACTAGAGGTTTATTTCGATCATGGACATGATGATATTAGGCATTGGGTGGGGAGAACAATACCTGATGTATGAGCTTCGATTGCACTTTTCTTGTAACCTGGAAGCCCCGCTGGAGATCAGGGTATGATTAGCCTCTCAGGTTGGTCACTGTCGTTCTTGGAACATTATGCGCTTGGTCACTGGTGCCCAATAGGGGACTATACCGGATCCTATATTCAGCCAGGGCTCATGCGTCGAAGGATTGTATCTCAACTGCATATTCACAGTAGAATGGTCAGGAACCCTATTGCCTGCATACCTTTCTTTTTTATTATATTATCACAGTTACATGGCATGGTATTTTCTTGTATCTTGTTATGTCCCTTTGAGGTCCTGGTTATCTCTCCAAGATTAGACGACTTTCCGTAGGAGTACGGGGTGGCATTGGATTCAGCTTATATCGATGACGAGGCAGTTCCTAGTGATTTCTAGTTTATTCCTTATTTGAGACATTAGTGGACATTATTTTTACATCTCTTTTCTTTCTATTTTTTGGAGGTTGGACTCCGATCTTGTGAGACTATTTTTATAGCTGTTTGGAGTGAGCATGTTCACCCGGCTATCTTTTGATACACTTATTTATTATTTGGACTCTATTATCTTCTGTGTTGAGCTGTGATGAGATTAGTTTATATTATTATGGCCTGTGATTATTTTATTTACAGGTTATGTGCATATATAAGGATTCCATATATTGGAGTATTCTTTGTACATGTGCAGCTGGCATGTTCACGTACTTGGTCCTATGTATTTTGGGACTGGGGCGTTACAGCTGGAGGCCAGGGGCGCCGACAGCGGTCAATCGGTTAGGTCTCTCTCTCTCGCTCCTCTCTAATGTGGTGGCCATGATGTAGTGGTGCTGGTGGATGTTGGCGATGGTAGGTTATTATTGATGGTCGTGGTGGAGGTCAGTATGGTGATGGTATTGGTCGGGGAGCTTGGTGTCGATGGTGGTGTGGCGGGTGCCGACAGAGAGGCAGAGGAAATCGGAGAATGGTTGGCAGCAATAGTGAATGTTGTTGTTGGACGTGTCGGGCTGTGATCGAGGGGCTGCTGGGAGGCCGGAGTTGGTGGCAGGTGTTGGCCGGGATGGAGGAGCGGCGGTCGGGTGGAGCTGTTGTGGTGATGGTTGTCGTAGGAGAGGTCAAGAACAGGGGAGAGGCTGTTGCACAGTAGGGTGGCGGCTGGGATTTGGAGTGGGGATTTTAGGTTTTAGGGGTTTGTGTAAACTTTTTGGAAAATGTGCTATTTATAGAGGAGTGGGGGGAACCCTAAAATTAAATGTACATGTAATAAAATTAGAAAAAAATTAATGGAAGACTAACACTAATTACTAACTGCTAACTTCTAACTACTAGTTAATTTAGCCAATAATTAATTTAGTTAATAATTATATATATTCATTCACAAAACATATTTCGACGAATGTTTTATATAAAAATAAATATTTACAACTTGTATAAATTTAAGAAATGAGCAAGATATTTTAGTAGGGTAAAATCTCATTTAAAATGGTTTTCTCTAGGTCAATGGCCCAACAAACACCGATAGCTTCATGATTAAAAATATATATTTTATATTAGTATCCCACGCTTTCTAAAGAATCAGAAAAAGAAAATATAGATTTCCGAAAAACTCCAAAAATTCGGCAAAATCCAAAAATTCGATTTACGGAGGTTACAAATATATCATCCTTAAAGAAATTTTGTTCCCGAAATTTAAGGTAGGCGGAGGGATCAAAACATGATAGAGAGTTTAGTCAGTGCCTTAGGCATGATCAAAGAACGATGACTTGGCACGATTAAGATAATCAATTCAAAATAACTTCGGCACGACTAGTGATTTTGGCATGATAGAATCGAAATATGAACAAAATTATATAGGCATGATTTAGAAAATATATTTAAGTCATTCAGACACGATCTTAGTGTCGACTAGAAGAATTGAAGATATAATGAAGTTCGAGTACGGGGTGATCTGTAGCGCTTTTGTTTGATGAAAATCGATCTCAATGTCGCACAAGCCCGATCAAGATGAAAAGTTAACCATGACCAAAACAAGGTTTGGCATGATTGAGATAAATGTTTAGGCACAAACAAGATTTGAAGTCAAGGTCTTATTGGCAAGATCGAAAATCTAATGAGCATGATTAATTAAGTCATGAAATATGATCTGAGTTCGAACGTGATTTAAAATTTAGAAATGATCCAAGTTCACTTGGTATGATCAAGATATAACTACAAAACCAAAACATGGGCATACTTTAGGAATGGGACCCTAGCATGAGTATATATAGAATCGAATTTATGGCAGAAATAGAAAATGGTTTAGACATAATCAAAGTCTAGATTCTGGCACGACTAATAAATCATATAGTCATGACCGAGGATCAAGGTTTTGGGCACCATTTAGAATAACTTTAAGTCATTTAAGCGCAAAGTTGCGTCTACGAAAATCAAAATCATTCAATTACGATCAAGTTAGAATCAAACCAAATATTGACTAACAGGATCCAGGCTCGAAAAAGTTAGATTTAAAATTATACATAGGCACAACCATAAATAAAAACGATGCGATTGGGCATTGTCAGGAATATGTTTGGAAGGATCAAATGACTAAAGAACAAAACCACTTTATTACGAACGAAATCAAGGCTCGGTCGTTTTCAAAATTTTGGAATGATTAAACCCACTTAGGCACGATTTAGGATAGAGCGACGAAGATTAAAAATCTAGTCATGATCAGGGATGAAACCTGAGCTCGCATGACTAGGGAATCAAAAGTTAGGTACGATAGAAAATTTATTCTGACTTAGTCGTGATTAGAGATCAAGAGTTTTAGGCACGATTTAGCGGGTTAAGGTCAACACGTACAGTCACGATCATTAGAATCATGATCGTGAAATCAAGTCGTATAGTCATGCCAAGTCATCTAGGCATGACAAATCATGAGAGTTTCAGATATAATCAGGGAAATCAAATCATAGTCAGAAAAGATTTTAGGCACGAGTGTAAAAATCCAACATGATAAAAATTGAAATTCGATACGATCAATGATAAGGTCAGTCTAACCTTGGTAAAACATTATTTAGATATGATGATGAGTATGATAGTAACCTAAGCATGACCAACATGAAATTTTAGTATGATCAAGGATAGTATGAAGCTTAATTGTGATTGGAACATAACTTAGTCATTTTAAGAATGAATCAGAGTTTTACGCACGAGTGATATTAATATCAAAGTTTAATCACGATCAAAATTAAAATATTTACATGATGAAGAATAGAGCTAATCAATTCTTGATTAAAATAGAATTTAGGTTTGATAAGAACGAAATCAAAGTTTTTGAGCACGAGCAACATATTGATAAAGATTCAGGTCATGACTGAATTTAAATCAACCAAGTACGATCAAGGATATTGGTACAATAAAGGAGATAACCAAAGTCGATTGGTCGCGATCAAGAGAATTAGAATTTAACGATATTGAAAACTTAAAGGATGATTCAAGGATGTAAAAAAATTCTGAATTCCTTTTCTATAATAGGGAAATCAAAAGGCAACATTTCATAGGAAAGTCATGATAATCATCTCAATCTGCTATCACCAAGTTTATTTGAACATCATTTGCCAATCATACTTTTATCTCACAAGTCCAAATATGAAAATCAAATCCTTATATGACTACTACCAAAAATTATAACCTTCAGTCATGAAGATTGAACCCTGTTAAAATTCGATCCTTCTTTTTGACTTTGTACTATACTATCAAATTAGTCATCCTTAAATCCAGATTCCTCCACCTTGTCCTAAATTAAATTCAAACCTCTAATCGGGTTTATAAAATATTGTTGAACATTCGTTCAAGTTATACTCCTCGTATTACTCGAGTGTGATACAATCTTTACCATATTAAGATAATCAACCTTCAAATTCTCTCCAACCTATACCTTCAATATTATCCTTCTAAAAATTTCCACAAGATCTCTAAATTTTTCTATAACTCAAAATTTTGTCTCTCGGTTCTCAATCGTTCTCCTACCAACCCCTTACTCCATCTTGCATTATCACCGCTGGCTGTAATAATCTATACTTCATTATTTGAATTCCTAAATTTGGTATCATAGCCTTAATTCAAATATGATTTATCTCAAGAATCAGTAACCTAAAATATTTAAGTTCTCCAAAAACAATTTGACCTCGAATATCCTTGTCAGTTTCAAAATTATAACTACAAAATATTACAGTTCTCACCATTGATGCATTTTCTACTGTTCTTCTTACTCAAAATCCTCCTACGTTCTTTCCAAATATTCCATACCCGAAGTAACCCCTCTAGTGTAAGCGTTTCTAAATCGATACTACCTATCTCTTCTTGTCTCTAATCTCGGTCATATTTTCTTCTACTAATTCTATCTTAATGTCCAATGCTCTATACTCCTACCAAGATCATCTTTGATGACAATTACATCCTTTTCCGAGCTAGATGATTATGATACTTCCTCGACCTTTTCCAAGTGAAGAGATACGATAATTCAGATATTTCAAAGTGTAGCACAGAAGTATAAACTAGATAGTTGATCGATGTAATAAGGACAAAGTTAATTAAGACGAAGAATAATGGTAATACAAGAAAATAATGGTAAGACGAAGAAATAATGATAAAATTATTCTTGCACATCTGGTTATAAAAAAGTGAACCAATTTAAGATATGATCTGATAACCATACACGTCTTCTTGAAATCATGTTGCCAGAATTTTCGTCACGCTAGTAAGCATAACTGTAATAAACGATAGAGTCTATAACTAAGGTATACACCCTATAATCATGTTATCTAGAATTCTTATCACGCTAACCGGTATGGCTGCAAGAAAATCTAAATTCCATAACTAGGATAAGTATATCCAAAATCAGATTCTATGTCCTTGTCATGCTAGCTAGTATAACTGCGATAAATTCTAAACTCCATAAATAAAGCAAACATTTACCCTTCTCATTGTCCTCATCAAATATATTATCAGAATATATCTTAATTCGATCAAAAAAAATATTTATCTAGATACAAATTCAAATTCAACAACGAATATCAAGATTCAAAATTCAACAACGATCAAGGATGAGTAAATGGAAACAACAGAAACAGATTCCGAGGTAGGGTTTAGAAAGAGATTCTCAGGGCTTGGCCCAAAGATACTATGTAGGTCAAAATTTAAATTTTCCAGAATACATTCTAAAACATATCTTAACCTTTATATACAAGTTTGACTACTTATTCTCTTCTCAACCTAAATGGTATATAAGTTCAACTTCTCCCTTCTACTTCTCTCTGGGGTCCATAAACTCATCCTAATGCAAGAATAGGGTTAGATAACAGACAGATATCCAAAATTAGGATAAGCAAAAGCAAGTGGAAATAGACTCAAAGAGTTTCGAAGCAAGATTCTCAGGAGTTGTCCCTGGAATCTATCAAGAGTTCCTAATATGTGATTGAGTACCAAAATCCTAAAATAATCCATGACTTTATCTTAATCCTAGGGAGGCTTGCAGTAGTACGGCTAAGCCTAAGTACTACCATGATTTCGCAATAGTTGTAAAGACTGACCTGCATGGGCCACCACAAAAACGTATCACGATCCGCACCAGGATATTCGGGCACGAGTAAGTGGGCCACGTCCAACCTACATCGCAGTATCGACAGTAGAACGCTGTCAAGTACCCAATAAATATCTACAACATCTAGATGATCCATGATAATAAATGTACTCAATCACACCACAAGCGACTTAAGGAAGATATGAAATAGAAGATATCAACAACACTGAAAAAGATGGTCTACAAATGAATATACAAGACCAGAATGTATCGGAGGCAGAACAATAATAAAACTAAATCAAACTACCAGGGCCTAGAACTCCCGGAAGATAACTCACGGCGAAAGAATATTGAGATCCGTCTCAGCTAGCATCATTATATAGTCCAATAATGTGGGACATAACAATTCCTAAAATTTATCAACGTATCCTGTCAGGATTAGAGCGAAGTACATAAACTAACAGAAGTTCCAATGAATTGACAAATACTATAAGAAACAGTTATAATGAAATGCAAGACAGAATATCAAGACTGGAAGTAAAATAATACAAGGTATACTGAATAACATGTCATAGTGTGAAATACTGGAATGTAAGCAGTATAAGAAAATCTGATGTACAATATAAATATAAACAGTGCCTTAAGATATTAGAGCTTTATGTGATCGACTTAGGTCCAGATCAGGCTGTTCCATTTGACCGGCTATGCACAAGTAGTATAGAGGATCAAACCAGTCAAAATGGAAAGCTATGCACAAGTAGTATCTGTAGAAGCATAAAATTTTAGGCACATCTAAGGTCGGAACTCCTATATGCCCTAACTCTCATGCGCCAGAAATCAACATGCGTTAGGAACAGAATTGTCACGCCCTAGAATCAGAATACTGGAGAGCAGGAGCGGACATAGCCAGCTACGTATATTGAAGTGCAACCCACCTCGCTATACGGTCACGGCTGTCTAGATACATGAGGGTTTATCTACAAGCCAACAATCTTAGGAGCGGACATAGCCAGCTACATATATTGAAGTGCAACCCACCTCGCTATACGGTCACGGCTGTCTAGATACATGAGGGTTTATCTACAAGCCAACAATCTCTTATGGTCATGAACAACCCTAGTGTCTCAATCATAAGCAAGTAAGTAAGTGTTACAAGATGTAAGATCACCAAATATACAATAGTAAGGCATCCCAAACATTATATATTCAGCTGATCATGAAGCTAGTCGTTACAAAATGTCAGGACTAGCAAGAGTTTAGTCTTACATGATCAATCCTAGGATCGGTTAATCATGTCACAGCCCGTAGGCAGACAGTAAATAAAAGTACAACCGAGCTAACAAGTGTTCGTCTGCTAAACGCCTCAAAAGAATAATTTTTACAATAAAGTGGAAGGACAAAAAGAAACCCACTCGTTGCCAGGGTTACGCCTGGTGGTTACCATCTGGCTGGAAGACAAGTAGATCCTCTGGAGCTGCTCCGATATCTGGCCATACAAAACCAGCTGGGTCATAACCCAGAAAGAGCAAGTGCCATAAAGGAGGCTTCATTTAGGAACTAAAATCAGCAAATTACAAATAAATAGTAACGGTAATTAAAAGATACTGATAGTAACTGAGATAACAATAATATATTGAGCACGAAGAAACCATTCAAGTAGCCAAACTACAACCCTTAAACCAAAAAAGGACCGGAGTTGCAGCCCTTCACCTGAATAGAAACCCGTCTCAAATACTATTGGTACAGTAAAGACAATAAACGAAGAGAGGACACATAACTACTCTGGGAGCCAGGTTACAAACCTTAAACCAAACAAGGACCGAGGTTGTAACCCTTCGGTTGAACAGAACTGGACCCCTGATCTTTATTGTTAAGGCCATCATAAGTAATAAATCATACTGTTGAAGTGAAGTAAAACATGACGAGCATGGCATGGGGTATACTAAGACAATAAATGAAGAGGGGACACAGAACTGCTTCGGGAGCCAGGTTGCAACCCTTAAACCAAACAAGGACCGGGGTTGTAACCTTTCGCCTGAACAGAACTGGTCCCCTGATCATTTATTGTTGAGACAGGCACAATCAATCGTGTCATATCACAGTCTTGAACAGGATCAAGATAAAACTAAGCTAGAATAAACTCCATCCAATCAATCACGGCCAATCAAGAGTACGACTTGATACTTTTAACTAATTAGGGTTATCACAGGTCTAGTTACTAGCAAGGTGCAATAAGATTATCCCAACAGCCACAAGCCCTGCAGACCATTCGGTTATCCGGATCGAATGTCCATTTATGAAGGGTGCACCACATAACTGTGTGCTGGAAATGTGTCCTACTCGTCGGTAGGCTACAAGTCCACTGACTGTGCCCAGATTACGGAATTGCCTGTAGCTGGAAATCTCTTCATGTCTACTGAATTATTCTAGTTTATTAGTCTTAGTCAATTACTGTAGGTATCCCTGACCGTGGTACTCAGGGATCCCTATCCTAGACATGATGCAAGATAGTACTGGTTTATTTGTACAAACACAATCGTCTATGGTGTCCAGGTCATTCACACTTGCCATGTCAGGGTAGCTGTCATAACCGCATGACGAGATGTATCATGTCAGCTTACTTGTTAAGAGTGCGCCACGGTGGGCCACTATCGTGTTCAGGAATTATGCCAGAATTTATATGACATAGACATAAATGAGACATTTAAATAATAATAATAATAATAATAATAATAATAATAATTAGTAAAAAAGAATGAGACTGTAGAAGGAGTCATGCGGCAAAGGACATGCACACTTATGCGGCTGGGGACTGCGCGCTCATGCGGCTAGAATGAGGGCAGGTGCATGCGGTACGGGATTCAGCAAGGGTATACGGCTGCGGGAGGAGGCAGTCTATACGGCTACGCCTATGCTGCTGGGTCAAGTAGAAACTTATGCGGCTAAGCCAAGGGCAGCTTATGTGGCTCGCGGGGAGCAAAGTCTTATGCGGCTGGAGGATCAATAGGTATATGCGGCTAGAGATAGCCTAGGCCTTATGCGGCTACGAAGAACCTCTCATGTGGCTGGGAATGAATGAGTTCATACGGCTGAATCACGGAGTCTCATGTGACAGAAGGTGATTGAGTTCATGTGGCTGAAGACAAAAGTTCATGCGGCTGTGGGGATGATTTAGCTTATGCAGCTGGGAGACCAACAAGGCCATACGGCTATGGAGACTTGCCGCATGAAAGTCATGCGGCTAAGGCTACCATGCGTCTCAAAAACTGTTCTTCTTCTCCTCTGATCCGAGAAGAATAGCCATGAAGTCCTTGACTTCAAAGCTCCATAATTTCTTTATTCTAAGCCCAAATCTGGACTTCCATAGGTCAAAATGGGACAAAACAAAATTCTCTACAACATGAAATCAACAAAACTTAAAAATAACAATATTAAGTAGATCAAAACCCAAAAAATCTAAAAATACTATAAACTTAGATCTACGCAAATTGAACCATGGAAATTAGAAATGCCAAATATTAAAATGTGTTAGAATCTCGAGAGGAAGAGAATGGAAAATAAAAACGAAGTTCCTCCATGAAGCAAGCTACACTTGCCTAAGCTCTCTCTCTCACTCTCCTGGTGGTTGAAGAAGTAATGGTGGAGAAGAAGAAGTAAATGAAGAGAGAGAATAAGGGGAATAGATTAAATAAGAAGGGTGGTGGTAGGTAGGAGGGTTCACCATTGGTTCATGATGAACCAAACCAAGCCGAACCAACCCAAGAATAAATCAATCAATGTAATGTAAATCAAGCAGAAAGACATACAATACAGGTCAAATTATGTATATGTATACCAAGATACGCAATACAAACTACATGCATTACAACTCTACCTACCTTAAAAGAATTCCATCCTCGGAATTTAATTAAGAGGCTAGAGGGACAAGGGCAAGCTATACTAATCACAAGCAAGTTATAACTAGGCAATCAATAATTCATTCAAGCAAGGAACTAAGGGTGTAAGGCATAAGAAGGAAATTATACCTCACGAATCAAACATGTTGGGATATGGCGATCGGATATCATCCTCACGCTCCCACTTTGACTCACCCAAAGAGTGATGACCCCAAGCAACTCGGACTAGCTTGATAGTCTTATTCTTGAGTGTCTTCTCTCTTCGGTCCAAAATAGATACGGGCCTCTCCTCATACAAAAGGTTGGTACCAACAACCAATTTTGAATGATCCAGAATATGGCTCGGGTCCGGGATATACCGTCGGAGTTGGGATACATGAAATACGTCATGTACCTCACGCAACGATGGTGGAAGAGCGAGACGATAGGATACATCTCTTACTCGCTCCAGAATATCGAACGGCCCTATATACCCAGGACTAAGCTTTCCCCGTACGCCGAAATGAATGATGCCACAGTTAGGCGAAATCCTCAGGAATACATGGTCGTCGACAGAAAATTCAAGGGGACGCCGATGAGAATCGGCCCAATGACGCTGGCGATCTTGGGCAACTCGAAGATGATCTCTGACTCTTCCGACCACTTCAACGGTCTGAGCAATCATTTCTGGACCGAGCATTTGCCTCTTCCCAACATCATCCCAAGCTAGCGGGGATCTACACTTCCTACCATACAGTGCCTCGAACGGTGCCATCTGGATACTAGCTTGGAAACTATTATTGTACGAGAACTCCACCAGGTGCAGGTGATCTTCCTATGAACCACCAAAGTCGAACGTACAAGATCTCAATATGTCTTCAAGAGTCTGGATCGTGCGTTCCGACTGGCCATCAGTCTGCAGGTGATATGCTGAGCTGAATTGGAGGTGAGTTCCCAAACTCTCTTGCAGGCTACGCCAAAAGTGCAACGTAAATCTTGAATCTCGGTCCGAGGTGATACTGACTGGCACACCGTGCAATCTGACAATCTATCGGAGATACATTCCTGCCAGCTGAGCCGTCGACTGACCAACTCTGAACGGGAAAAAGTGAGCCACCTTCGTGAGCCGGTCAACTATAACCCAAATAGTATCTCGACCAGCTGGGGATCTAGGCAATCCAGTCACGAAATCCACGGTCACATGCTTCCATTTCCATTCTGGAATCGACAAGGGCTGAAGAAGTCCAACCGGCCTCTGATGTTCGGCTTCAACTTATTGGTAAACCAAATAACGAAAGACAAACGAGGCTATCTCCCTCTTCATGCCATTCCACCAAAAGTGCTGACGGATATTACGGTACATCTTCGTGCCACTGGGATGAATGGAATACTGCGAACTATGAGCCTCTGCCATGACCTCCTTTCTGATATCTCTACTGGGTACACAAAGACGCTTACCATGTCAATGTGTACCGTCTTCATGGATGCATAACTCTGGTCTTCGTCCTACCTCACACTCTGCTCTGAGTCACTGAAACTTGGAATCTGCTGACTGCGCCATCCGCATCCTCTCGACTGTAGTGGACTGAACTTGCATACTGGCCATCAATGCCACACTGGAAGGAAGAACAACTTCTATACCCATCTTCTGAAGATCGGCTAACAGCTCTAGTTGCGCTGTTAGGAAATAAATTCCGGCTCTCCTGCTCAATGCATCTGCAACAACGTTGGCCTTCCCAGGATGATACTGCAGGTTAACCTCATAATCCATAAGTAGCTCCACCTACCTCCTCTGACGCATGTTGAGATCCTTCTGGGTGAAAACATACTTCAGGCTCTTGTGGTCGGTGAAAATCTCCACCCTATCTCCATACAACTAGTGCCTCCAAAGCTTAAGTGCAAACACTACTGCTGCCAGCTCCAAGTCATGGATTGGGTAATTTCTTTCATGATCATGAAGTTATCATAACGCATCAGCTATTACCTTCCTATGCTGCATCAGAACACATCCTAATCCTCTGCCCGAAGCATCACAATACACTGAGAATCCTCCGGTTCCATCTAGAAGCGTGAGAATAGAAGCCATCATCAAGCCTCGCTTTAACCTCTCAAAAGAATCCTGGCACTCTGCTGTCCAAGCAAACTGCACATCCTTACGGGTCAACTGGGTCAATGGCGTTAAAATTCGAGCAAAATCTGAAACAAATCGTGGGTAGTAGCCGGCTAAGCCAAGAAAACTGTGAACTTTTGCAACTGTGCTGGGCACTGGCCACGACTCAATAGCTACAATTTTCTGGGGATCCACTTCAACTCCTTCTCGGGTGATGATATGACCCAAGTACGAAATGCGATCGAGCCAGAACTCGCATTTACTGAACTTGGCATACAACTGGTACTCTCTGAGAATCTGGAGGACAACTCTGAGATGATGCTCACGCTCCGCTTTATTCTTGCTGTAGACCAGGATGTCGTCTAGGAACACAATCACGAACTGATCTAAATAGGGCATAAATATACGATTCATGAGGTCCATGAATACTGTCGGCGCATTGGTTGCTCCAAATGGCATCACAAGGAACTTCCAATGCCCATACCTTGATCTGAAAGCTGTCTTCGGGATGTCCTACTTTCTGACTCTAATCTGATGGTATCCTAATCGCAAGTCGATCTTCGAGAAAACTACTGCCCCCTTGAATTGATCAAACAAGTCATCTATACTCGGGAGAGGGTATCTGTTCTTGATTGTCACTGAGTTCAAGGTACGATAATCTACACATAATCTGGACGTACCATCCTTCTTTTTCATAAGAAGCATCGGGGCTCCCCAAGGCAATCCACTAGCACGATTGAATCCCTTGGTTCTGAGTTCTTCAATCATCTTGTACAATATCTCTAGCTCTGACGGCGCCATCCTGTAGACTCTCTCTGACACAGGGGCTGTTCCCGGAATCAAGTCGATGGTAAACTCGATCTCTCGCTCTGGCGGCATCCCTGGAAGCTCTTCTGGGAAAACATCTGGAAACTCTTCGACTATCCGGGGTAACTGTACTACTGCTCCTGCCATCCGCAACACTAGAGGAGAAGGTTCAACTTCGCCTCGGGAGAAGAAAAACTCTAGCTCGTCCGGAATGTTAAAAATAATTTTGCCAATATGGCAGTCTATCCTAGCATACTGGTCCCTCAACCAATCCATCCCTAAGACCACATCATAATCGGCCATTGGGAACTCTATCAATCTAGCGGGGAACTCTCTACAGCTAACTACGATCCGACATGAGGAAAACACTCTATCTACTCCCACAAGTCCGTTACCAGTAAGTATATTGAGCCTTACTGATAATGACTCGGACTCCAATCCTACCCGTGTCGCGAATCGTACAGACATAAATGAATGTGAGGCACCAGAATTAAATAATACTGAAGTTGGAAAGGTGTTGACGAGAATAGTACCTGCCACTACCTCACCTGGTGCTATTCCTTCTTCTTCCATGGTCAAAGCCAGCACTTGACCATGTCCTCTGGGTGCGGGTCCCCTCTGCAAAAAATTCCTCTGCCTGCTCTGGATCAGGGCTTGGGTTTGGGCATACTGCTGTGGTCTCTGCTGCTGGAATGCCTGGGCTTGTATCGACAATGGCCTCGGGAATGGGTACTGTAGCTACTGCTGCTGGTCCTCTAACTGAAGGACTAGAGAAGGCTGATGAACTTCCCCTGTTCAGGCAGTTCCCAACCCTATGGTCCGGGGCACCACAAACCAAGCACAAACCCTATGCTCTGCGACACTCTGATACCACGTGCCCTGGCTTCCCGCAGTGTGAACATCCCACTACGGAAGACTGCTTCTGCTTCTGCTGCTGAGGGTGCGTCGGGGTGGAATGCTGAACCGACGTCACTGAGGCCGCCCGCCTCGGAGCTCTAATGGTCAAAGCCCTGGCTGCCGGGGCTGGTGCTGAAGACTGATTCATTTGGCTGTGAGATCTCTTACGACCTCCGGCCCTATCCACGATCCTCTGGGAGATATACTCATGCCTCCTAGCTGATCTTAATACTGTATCAAAAGTCTGATGCTCAAACTGCTCTACTGCCAACAAAATCTCTAGGTGGAGCCCCTGCTGGAACCGCTGGGCTCTATCGAACTCGGTCGCCACCAAGGTGGAAGCAAACTGACTAAGCTTGGAGAACTCGGCCGCATATCCATCGACCGTCCTGCTCATCTACTTTTAATTGGTGAACCTCGTCTGTAGATCGTATCGAGCTACAATATCAAAATACTCGGTCTGGAATCTCTCCCTAAATACTGCCCAGGTAATAGGGGCCACTAATCCATCGGCCTGCGTCGCCCACCAGCTGCGGGCGAGATCCAATAGTTGTAGGTGCACCACGGTCACCTTCTCGTTCTCTGGAGTCCTGGCTGCTTCTAGAATCACCTCTGTATCCTGAAGCCATGCATCTGCAGCGATCGCATCTTCACTACCGTCGAAGAAGGGAGGGTTCAAACGCTTGAAGCTGTTGGCCGCGCTATTACCCTGATGACCTCCTCTGGTCAAAGCATCTGCCACCGCCTGGTGCAAGGCATCTTCGCGACGATCCTGGAAAGCTAATAGGGACCTGATGAGACCCACTAAAGTGCCATCATCAGGCTCTACAGGCTGGACGGGCAGAACTGGTGACTCTCCTCCAGTAGGCATGACTCTGGAGGCTACTCCTGAATGCTGGGCTTGATCTCCAGGTTGCTGTTGGTCCGTGGAAGGTGCTCCGTCTTGTTGATCGGTAGGTCCAGGAATAATACCGCTGAAGAAGACGACATAGAGAACAATAAGGGAGGACCAGGACAGATCAACGATACAAACATCTGATCAGGTCAAGATTATCAGGGATTTGAAGATATGAGCAGAGATCAAGAGCGAGTACTGATTGAGACATCTATTCGGTAAACCCTCATATATCTTGATTTACAAGACCTGCATGGGCTACCACTTAAACCATGTCACGCCCCAGAACCAGAATATTGGAGAGCGGGGGCGGACATAGCCAGCTACGTATATTGAAGTGCAATCCACCTCGCTATACGGTCACGGCTGTCTAGATACATGAGGATTTATCTATAAGCCAACAGTCTCTTATGGTCATGAATAACCCTAGTGTCTCAATCATAAGCAAGTAAGTAAGTGTTACAAGATGTAAGATCACCAAATATACAATAGTAAGGCGTCCCAAACATTACATATTCAGCTGATCATGAAGCTAGTCGTTACAAAATGTCAGGACTAGCAAGAGTTTAGTCATACATGATCAACCCTAGGATCTGTTAATCATGTCACAGCCCGTAGGAAGACAATAAATGAAGGTACAACCGAGCTAACAAGTGCTCGTCGGCTAAACGCCTCAAAAGAATAATTTTTACAATAAAGTGGAAGGACAAAAAGAAACCCACTCGTTGCCAGGGTTACGCCTGGTGGTCACCATCTGGCTGGAAGACAGGTAGATCCTTTGGAGTTGCTCCGATATTTGGCCATACAAAACCAGTTGGGTCAGACCCCAGAAAGAGCAAGTGCCACAATGGAGGCTTCACTTAGGAACTAAAACCAGCAAATCACAAATAAATAGTAAAGGTAATTAAAAGATACTGATAGTAACTGAGATAACAATAATATATTGAGCACGAAGAAACCATTCAAGTAGCCAGACTACAACCCTTAAACCAAGCAAGGACCGGGGTTGCAGCCCTTCACCTGAATAGAAACCCGTCTCAAATACAATTGGTACAGTAAAGACAATAAACGAAGAGAGGACAAAAAACTACTCCGGGAGCCAGGTTACAACCCTTAAACCAAACAAGGACCGGGATTGTAACCCTTCGCCTGAACAGAACTGGACCCCTGATCTTTATTGTTAAGGCTAGCATAAGTAATAAATCATATTGTTGAAGTGAAGTAAAACATGACGAGCATGGCATGGGGTACACTAAGACAATAAACGAAGAGAGGACACAGAACTGCTCCGGGAGCCAGGTTACAACTCTTAAACCAAACAAGGATCGTAGTTGTAACCCTTTGCCTGAACAGAATTGGTCCCCTGATCATTTATTGTTGAGACATGCACAATCAATCGTGTCATGTCACAGTCTTGTATATGATCAAGATAAAACAAAGTTGGAATAAACTCCATCCAATCAATTACGGCCAATCAAGAGTACGGCTTGATACTTTTAACAAACTAGGGTTATCACATGCCTAGTTACTAGCAAGATACAATGAGATTATCCCAATAGCCACAAGCCCTGCAGACCATCCGGTTATCCGGGTCGAATGTCCATTTATGAAGGGTCTACCACATGACTGTGTTGCTGGAAATGTGCCCTATTCGTCGGTAGGCTACAAGTCCACTGAATGTGCCCAGATAACGGGATTGTCTGTAGCTGGGAATCTTTTCATGTCTACTGAATTATTCTAGTTTATTAGCCTTAGTCAATTACTGTAGGTATCCCTGACCGTGGTACTCAGGGATCCCCATCCTAGACATGATGCAAGACAATACTGGTTTATTTGCACAAACACAATCGTCCACGGTGTCCAGGTTATTCACACTTATCATGTCAGGGTAGCTGTCATAACCGCATGACGAGATGTATTGTGTCAGTTTACTTGTCAAGAGTGCGCCACGGCGGACCACTATCGTGTTCAGGTATTATGCCAGAATTTACATGACATAGACATAAATGAGACATTTAAATAATAATAATAATAATAATAATTAATAAAAGAGAACGAGACTGTAGAAGGAGTCATGCGGCAGAGGACATGCACACTTATGCGGCTGGGGACTGCGTGCTTATGCGGCTAGAATGAGGGCATGTGCATGCGGCACGGGATTCAGCAAGGGTATGCGGCTGCGGGAGGAGGCAGTCTATGCGTCTACGCCTATGCGGCTGGGTCAAATAGAAACTTATACGGCTACGCTAAAGGCAGCTTATGCGGCTCGCGGGGAGCAAAGCCTTGTGCGGCTGGAGGATCAATAGGTATATGCGGCTAGAGATAGCCTAGGCCTTATGCGGCTGCAAAGAACCTGTTATGCGGCTGGAAATGAATGAGTTCATGCGGCTGAATCATGGAGTCTCATGTGACAGAAGGTGATTGAGTTCATGTGGCTGAAGACAAAAGTTCATGCGGCTGTGGGGATGATTTAGCTTATGCAGCTGGGAGACCAACAAGGCCATACGGCTATGGAGACTTGCCGCATGAAAGTCATGCGGCTAAGGCTACCATGCGTCTCAAAAACTGTTCTTCTTCTCCTCTGATCCGAGAAGAATAGCCATGAAGTCCTTGACTTCAAAGCTCCATAATTTCTTCATTCTAAGCCCAAATCTGGACTTCTATAGGTCAAAATGGGGCAAAACAAAATTCTCTACAACATGGAATCAACAAAACTTGGAAATAACAATGTTAAGTAGATCAAAACCCAAGAAATCCAAAAATACTATAAACTTAGATCTACGCAAATTGAACCATGGAAATTAGAAATACCAAATATTAAAATGTGTTAGAATCTCGAGAGGAAGAGAATGGAACAATAAAAATAAAGTTCCTCTATGAAGCAAGCTACACTTGCCTAAGCTCTCTCTCTCACTCTCCTGGTGGTTGAAGAAGTAATGGTGGAGAAGAAGAAGTAAATGAAAAGAGAGAATGAGGGGAATAGATTAAATAAGAAGGGTGGTGGTAGGTAGGAGGGATCACCATTGGTGCATGATGAACCAAACCAAGCCGAAACAACCCAAGAATAAATTAATTAATAAATTGCTAGAATAAATCAAGCAGGAAGACATGCAATATAGGTCAAATTACGTATACGTATACCAAGATACGTAATACGAACCACAGGCATTACAACTCTACCCACCTTAAAAGAATTCTATCCTCGGAATTTAATTAAGAGGCTAGAGGGACAAGAGCAAGCTATACTAATCACAAGCAAGTTATAACTAGGCAATCAATCATTCAATCAAGCAAGAAACTAAGGGTGCAAGGCATAATAAGGACATTATACCTCACGAATCAAACATGTCGGGATATCGTGATCGGATATCATCCTCACGCTCCCACGTTGACTCACCCAAAGAGTGATGACCCCAAGCAACTCGGACTAGCTTGATAGTCTTGTTCTTGAGTGTCTTCTCTCTTCGGTCCAATATAGACACGGGCCTCTCCTCATACGAAAGGTTGGTACCAACAACCAATTCCGAATGATCCAGGATGTGGCTCGGGTTCGGGATATACGGTCGTAGTTGGGATACATAAAATACGTGATGTACCTCACGCAACGACGACGGAAGAGCGAGACGATAGGATACATCTCCTACTCGCTCCAGAATATCGAACGACCCTATATACCTAGGACTAAGCTTTTTTCGTACGCCGAAACGAATGATGCCACGGTTAGGCGAAATCCTCAGGAATGCATGGTCGCTGACATAAAATTTAAGGGAATGCCGATGAGAATCGGCCTAATGACGCTGGTGATCTTGGGCAACTCGAAGATGATCCCGGACTCTCCCGACCACTTCAACGGTCTGAGCAATCATTTCTGGACCGAGCATTTGCCTCTCTCCAACATCATCCCAAGCTAGCGGGGATCTGTACTTCCTACCATATAGCTTCTCGAACGGGGCCATCTGGATACTAGCTTGGAAACTATTATTGTACGAGAACTCCACCAGGTGCAGGTGATCTTCCCACGAACCACCAAAGTCGAGCGTACAAGATCTCAATATGTCTTCGAGAGTCTGGATCGTGCGTTCCGACTGGCCATCAGTCTGCGGGTGATATGCTGAGCTGAATTGGAGGAGAGTTCCCAAACTCTCTTGCAGGCTACGCCAAAAGTGCAACATAAATCTTGAATCTCGGTCCTAGGTGATCCTGACTGGCACACCGTACAATCTGACAATCTGTCGGAGATACATTCCTGCTAGCTGAGCCGTCGACTGACCAACTCTGAACGGGAGAAAGTGAGCCACCTTCGTGAGCCGGTCAACTATAACCCAAATAGCATCTCGACCAGCTGGGGATCTAGGCAATCCAGTCACAAAATCCATGGTCATATGCTCCCATTTCCATTATAGAATCGGCAAGAGTGAAGAAGTCCAGCCGGCCTCTGATATTTGGCTTTAACTTGTTGGCAAACCAAACACTGAGAGACAAACCGGGCTATCTCCCTCTTCATGCCATTCTACCAAAAGTGCTGACGGATATCACGGTACATCTTCGTGCCACCGGGATGAATGGAATTCTGCAAACTATGGGCCTTTGCCATAACCTCTTGTCTGATATCTCCACTGGGTACACAAAGACGCTTACCATATCGAAGTATACTGTCTTCATGGATGCATAACTCTGGTCTTCGTCCTGTCTCACACTCTGCTCTGAGTCACTGAAGCTTGGAATCTGCTGACTGCGCCATCCGAATCCTCTCGACTATAGTGTACTGAACTTACATACTGGCCATCAATACCACACTGGAAGGGAGAACAACTTCTATACCCATCTTCTGAAGATCGGCTAACAGCTCTGGTTGCGCTATTAGGAAATAAACTCCGGCTCTCCTGCTCAATGCATCTGCAACAACGTTGGCCTTTCCAGGATGATACTGCAGGTTAACCTCATAATCCACAAGTAGCTCCAGCCACCTCCTCTGATGCATGTTAAGATCCTTCTGGATGAAAATATACTTCAGGCTCTTGTGGTCGGTGAAAATCTCCACCCTATCTCCATACAAGTAGTGCCTCCAAAGCTTAAGTGCAAACACTACTGCTGCCAGCTCCAAGTCATGGGTTGGGTAATTCCTCTCATGATCACGAAGTTGTCATGACGTATAAGCTATTACCTTCCCATGATGCATCAGAACACATCCTAATCCTCTGTCCGAAGTATCACAATACCCTAAGAATCCTCCGGTTCCATCTGGAAGCGTGAGAATAGGAGCCGTCATCAAGCCTCGCTTTAACCTCTCAAAAGAATCCTGGCACTCTGTTGTCCAAGTAAACTGCATATCCGTACGGGTCAACTGGGTCAATGGTGCTGAAATTCGAGCAAAATCTGAAATAAATTGCTGGTAGTAGCCGGCTAAGCCAAGAAAACTGCAAACTTCTACAACTGTGCTAGGCACTGGCCACGACTCAATA
This sequence comes from Iris pallida, assembly GCA_029216955.1. Taxonomy (NCBI): domain Eukaryota; kingdom Viridiplantae; phylum Streptophyta; class Magnoliopsida; order Asparagales; family Iridaceae; genus Iris; species Iris pallida. The sequence goes on along the minus strand of JANAVB010024997.1, from coordinate 8,445,930 downwards.
GCCACGATCTTTTTGGGATCCACTTCAACTCCTTCTCGGGTGATGATATGACACAAGTACGAAATGCGATCGAGCCAGAACTCACATTTACTGAACTTGGCATACAACTGGTGCTCTCTGAGAATCTGGAGGACAACTCTGAAATGATGCTCATGCTCTGCTTCATTCTTGCTGTAGACCAGGATGTCGTCTAGGAACACAATCACGAACTGATCCAAATAAGGCATAAAGATACGATTCATGAGGTAGGGGTTCATCGTCAACTCGGAAGGAGTTCATCGTCAACTCGCCAAGGTAGGGGACCGATCGAGTTCGTCTCCATGAAGGAAAGCTAAGTGAAATGAGAAACAAAACTCTTCATAAAACTATTTATCAGCCAGAGCAACCCTCTCCCATGCGCTAAGTGGCAGTCTTCTCGTATTCTTTGTAATAAATTTGTATTTATGACGATGAATCTGCCTCTTCGTATTCTACCAAGTCAAAACAACCATTAACGCCTAGAAGAAACTCAATAGATGGGCCAATAAGGATGCGCCATACGTAGATGTGCCGTCAACACCATGCGCTCCGTTCCGATGTGCCCAATAGAACATAGACCTATACGCCTGGTGGGACACAAACTGATGTGCCCACTTCAACTCGTCACCCATCAAGCGTTTAATGCTTTGTGACAGAGTCGACATCACGCTTTTCGAAGACTGAAAAGTTGACAACCTTTTACAGAAAATGAAGAGCCGCTAATGTCAACTTCATCATTACATTTTGTCGGCTACAGTTGTCCTTGCCATGTGGTCGGCCAATCACTCATATACGCCTCCACAACCATGCACCCAGCAATTTGCATGCGCCTCAAAAACCATGCGCTCCCAACTTACTCCTGATCCCAAAAGATAGAAGTCAAGTCTCTGCATGCTCTTCCACAGCCATGCGCTTAAAGCTCTGTATGTGCCTCAGAAGCCATGCGTCTAGACTTGTCTGTGACCACTAAAAGTCATAGATCGAGTCGTCCCATGCGCCAGATCCTAGGAGCATCCTGACAGATCATTCCCCCACAAAATCTAAGATCTTTGAGCCACTGACATGCGCGACGTATCTTTTTATTCAGTTCTGCTCAAGAATTGGTGCTAACTACCCAAGATCTCAGCAATAGACGAATCTTTATAACTGTCACGTGTCAGCTCCATCGCAGCCCCAACAGTACAGTTTAACAGATTTGACTTCAACTCGGGGCATATCGTCCAAGCGCCCCACAGCATCAGCCATGTGGCATTTCCATGTACAGGTGCATCCTACATATGTGCGCATGAGCAAGATCAGTTTGCTGCCTATAAAAAAAGGATTATTCCTTCATCCACATACACAGACAGACGAATATATTATCATATGTACCTACAGAGACGAGAAGAGACACATAACGTCTATTTCTCTTCCAAACGCTCCGACATCCAGAACAGTCCAGACCTTCAGAGAATCCCAGATTAGATCGTCAACGGAGTCAACGAATTACCACTCGCTCTACCGGTATAGTTCCCAGATAAAAATAAAAGTGTACTCCTAGGACTACGTCTAAGTCCTATATTTTATACAGTTCTGTTTGTAATTGAAATACCAAGGTTTATCAATCAAAAAAAGACCTTGTCGCATTTTCGATGGCGAACAAACTAGCGACTCTGCTGGGGACTTCTTTCTCTTCTGACGAAAAAGTTGTGTCACAATCTGACAACATCAAGCTTGGCACCTCCCACAAAACCTTCATGGTATGCATCAATCGAAATGCATATGAGGAGTTAATCTCTGTAGGTAGCACAAGTCCATCAAAGCGGCTGCCAAAGCCGGAGAAGACTCGCCAAGTCTGGGCGCGCAAAGGAGATACGTCGAGCACCACCACCGAACGGGACGCACCACCACAGCCCACCCTTCCTGCTGACGTTCTCAGCAAACAAGATACGCCTGCCATTATAGCTCATCTGCAAAAAAAATACAGTGTTGACTGCATTCCCCAGTTGTCCTCTTCCCAGTCGAAAAAGATGCACCGACAAAATAAAGGCGTATCCAACTTCCCCCGCATGAACTCTGGCATGCAGGAGAGGATGTAACGCCCTAGTCCCAAAATACTTAGGACCAAGTAATTGGACATGCCAACTGCATATATACGAAGAATACTCCAATATATGGAATTCTCGTATGTATACATAAGCTGTAATAATATAACTCACATGCCAGAACATCATAAAACTATATCTCATCCACAGCACACACAAAACATACAAAAATTCTAGTAGAATAAATAAGTGAGTCAAGAGATAGCCGGTTGGATATACCCACACCAAACAGCTATGAAAGTAATCTCAAATAGAATAGATGTCCACTATGAGTCTCAAAGAATAACATGATCTAGATATCATCGGGAGACGCCTCATCATCAAGGTATGAAGGATCTAGTGCCGAGTCATACTCCTGCGAGAAATCGCCTATACCTGGAAAGATCACCAGGTCCTCAGAGGGACGTAACAAGATACAGGAAGAACATGCCATATAAATTGGATATAAAATATACCCTAAAGTAAAAGTAAAAGTAAGGTGTCCAAACCATAACATGGCTCAATATTCCATCATCGAAACAGTGTGCTACCCCTACAACCAAACAAGGACAAGGGGTAACACACTATTTCATAATGTAACATTTTTCCATGCCATGACTAGAACATGAAATTGACTAAGGTCTCCTAACCTTTCTAGTACACAATTTAGAAGGCATCATAATGTATGGGAAGGTAAAGACTGACTCCCCCAGGACAAGGTAACAACTCACAACATGCACACGTTAAGTACCAATACTATCAGCCGATATAACTCGAGGCTAGCGGCCCACGTGATCCATCAGTCTACATAGCTTGAGGCTAGTGACCCTCGCGACACAACTACCGTAGTATGCAATTACTACGGCTTTTGGTGTTTGGGTAGCCCATACATTTTACTGTCTTCTCCCTCCCAAGGTCACTAACAGAAGGTAGTCCTCTAAGACTATGTCCTTATGCATATTAAAAGACAAGAATGAAAGATAAAAGAAAGCATGATCAAGTAAACTATAAACAGTAAATCATGGATCCAACTAAAAATAAACAGGAAATAAATATGCAGTAACTAAATAAAAAAATACAACTAATTATAAAACAAAATAAGGTAAGGCATCTTGCCTGGTGGTGCGAAAATGACAAATCCAACAATCAGAAGCGTCAGCAAGAAACTCAAAATCCACGAACGACTCCAGATGCTGAAATAAATATCAAAAACATTCCTAGTATAAAAGATATATCTAGAAAATGCCTGTCCAAAAGTCCAATTATGAAATAGGGGCAAAATTGTAATTTTAGTCAAAATGATGTCCACCGTTGGACCCGTTTCGTACCAAAATATGTGTCAGTATCCATGGTCTCTAAATTCATCAAACTACATGTCTACGGGTCTGGTTTGATGAGATAAATCCAACCGTATGTCCAAATTTGGATTCCAACGGGCTGTACATAATTTTGCCAGTTGGATCGGGTCGCGGGCCCGCTAAATAGGCGTTCCGATCGACCTTCTCAGAATTTGACCAAACTTGGCAGACATGACCAAAAAATCGATACGGTCCTGTTGGAGCAAGTTTTGTCTCGAATCGACGAATGTATATGAAGTTATGACCGAGTTTGCAAAAGGTCGATACGGGGGTATCTTGACGGATATATACTGATTTCATCGCACACGCGCAACAAAATTGAGTTTCATCAGTTCCCATACGTTGACAATATCCATACGCGCCTTTCGATACATATGATTTGCGACCACGTCGCCCGGTTTGGCGGGACGCACGCCATATCTGGGAGATTTTCTCAAAATCGGTTGTTATGAAAACTATTTTTCACCAAATTTTGAAATTGTTTTAACAAGATTATAATTGACTAAAAATACAACCAAAAGTGGGGTTTCGATTGTGTATAGCTTTTCAACAAATATGTTTAATTAGTTTCCTAGAAAACCAAGTATTCTGATCGAAAATAGTCTTCCAAGGAGGACGTTTGGACTGTTCTGTTCATCGCTCAAATCTTAATTTTTTGGTTGATTTTTGGAATTAATTTCTATGCAAGTTGTTTGATTTTAATTCAAACTGGTTAATGGGATTTCAAGGTGGATAGGTTAGCTACACGTAGGATTTTGTGGATTGAAAAATAGTTAAACGACGAGAGAGAATCGAGGCGTAGAAGTTGGTACCTGTCCTTGGTGTTCTGCTACTGCGGCAGTAACGGTAGCACGCGGCTGCTGTGGCATGCGTGCGTGGCTACCTGGTCGGCCGGCGGTCTGCAGACGGTGATGCGGGTGCGTATTAAGGTCGAGGTCGGTCAGGTATTGCGATCACAGTATGTGTTGAGCAAAAATTTGGAGAATTTCTCCTCCTCTCGCTCGTATCCGTCCGTTGGGTTGAGTTAAGATTCAATTTTTTTTTCCAATCAAATTCAAATATTATTGGTATCAGATTTGATTTGATTAGTGAAGATCGAATTCGAATTGGAATTAGATAGACTCTATTTGGAAGATTTGATTTGAGTTGGAAGGATTTGAATAAATTCTAGGGAACTATTGGTTTCCTTTTGCTCCTGTGAGCATTCGGGTTTAAGGGCGAATTGTTCCCCCACATGGGGAACAATAGGGCTGCTGGTATATATATATATATATATATATATATATATATATATATATATATATATATATATATATATATATATATATATATATATATATATATATATATATTCAATAGCTTTATATACCTTTATCTATTTATATATATTTTATTATACAAAAAATCCAAATAAACTTATAAAAATTCTATAAAATCCTTAGAAGCATTTTACAACATCCTAGTAGTAATATGTACATTACCCATATATCTAATTAGAATATAGCCCCTTTGATTGAAACTTTTATCATAACTATTAATTAAATAAAATATATTTAAAATTTACAAAGTAATACTGTAAGGACTAGAAACATAGGGATATAAAAATTATAGATTATAAATAAACTCTTGGTATAATACCATCTAAATTGCTATATTTTTAATCTCAAATTTTTTATTCAAATGTTAGTAATAGGTAAAATTATAGAGTCAGTCATTATATATATATAAATTTGACTGAAGTAAATATATATATTTAGGAATACAATAAAATATTAGGAGTTTCACAGAGGACCTCTGTCTTTGATAGAATCACTCGCTGTCATGGCGAGGATGAGTTGGATTTTGAGCACTATGCGCCTTCGCAGGCTGGTACGAAGAAATCCAAGGCAGCACGGGCCATGCGTCCCAAATGTGCTACGTCTACAGTGAGCCGAAGATGCGCACTCAAAATCATGCGCGCTGTCGATGGTAAACTGTACAGAGTCGACTCGGGTGCGTTTGTACCTGATACGAGCCGACTCTCAAAGTCCCCGTTTCGCTTGGTCGCATCTTCTGTGCTTGAAACCAAGTCGTACGAGGCAAAACTTATGACTTTGAACCCATGCGCCCACGTTGGTTGTGCGCCATGAAGTGGGTTCAACTCGCAATACATGTTGCACCCCACCAATGATCTGGACGTATCTCATGCGCTGGAACTGGATCAGGGGGTGCAGCATTCACATGACAACCGTGACGCTTGGCCTTGCCATGCGCCTGAAAGGGGTGTGAAAGTGAAACTGTTTTCTAATTATTTGCGTAATGTGATCACTCACAAACGCAGATTAGGAGAGCTGACCATTAAGCACGATGCGCCCCTCGCGAGGCACACTTGTGCCATGGTCACCATCAACTGCTGCTGTTGCAAAACAACGGCTCCATCATCCAGGCGACCTGTATTCCAGCGACTGTAATCTGTTGCACCCATCTGACGTCTTCTCGGAAAGAAAGTGCTAGTTGAAGAAGAGTCAGAGCCTAACGTCGCTTTTTGCCATGTTGTCTCCAGCTTCCATTCATCAAGGAGAAAGACAACCACCAATCCCTCGACCTCAGCAGCATCGTCCAAGAGTCAGTCGAGGAAAAGCAAAACGATGGTCCTATCCTCATGGGTGTTTGAGCGCACCAGGTCAAGAAAGAAGGTTCTAGTGGAAGCATCAGCTGGAAGTGATGAAACTTATGCTATCCATGACAACCCTCCGCTTGAAGATGGGGACGTTCTCCAAGGAACCGACCCCGAGGTAGCAGGGGGTAGCTAGTACGAGGTCTCAGAAGGGGAATCTCTTCCGCAGGAAAGTGAGGTCGAAAGCGAAGCCTCAACCGATCCATCCACTTCCATCCATGTTATTCCAGTTTGCATGGCTGGGGGTGGTGATGAAGGAGAGTCAGATGCTCCAACTCCGGACATCGTGCAGCACATGGACACCTTGGAAGGGGGCTGCAAAACCCTCTCTACCACTATGCGATCCTTGACTCAAATAGAATTTGAGATTCGGACCACTCTGGCACTCAACCATTAGGAACCTGTCTTCACCAGTCCCAATCCAGGGGCCATTGGAGAATCAAGTATACCCCCTCAACGAGTATCTTCAGGTACAGATCATCACACTGCACCTCGGATGCCGGCTCCTTTAAATGTCAAGCTTCACACCTTACCGCCCTCACCGACTCCCAGTTCAACAGAAGAGCTGGTGGACATGATCGGGGATCTATGCGAGCGCTTTAAAGCGTAAAACAAGCATGAAGAACTTCAGAAGATGGAAATCCTGTAACCTTATCCTCTCGAATAGAAAAAAGTAGTTTACCCTTCCAAGTATAAACCATAAACATTGATGCTATATGATGGGAAGGATTCTCCTTGCCGGTATCTGACCTAATTTCAGTCTCAAATACTACTGGTACTGCAGTCTCCCTGACCACTCCATATCATCCTTCGATGACTTGACACGCCTCTTCCTCGACCAATTCTACGACGGTGGAAAGCACATGACCATGTCATCTCTTATAGAAGTGCGCCAGACAGACAAGGAGACTATTCGAGCCTTTATCGAACGTTTCCGCCAAGCATGCTTAAGGTTGCCTCCGGGTATGCCGGAACATGCACTGATCGATGCCTGCAGCATGAACATGACTCCTGCAATCAGCCTCCCAATTGGAGTCGTTGATCATCGAGGCCGAAGCTGCTGAGAAGAAGGCACGTAATGCTTACCTTCTGGGGGTTAACTTCTTCACCTTTGATGGCAAAGGAAAACGGCCTGCTACCAGCAACAGTGGACGCAAGGCGAAAGGGAAGTAGGCATTGACTGTCAATGCTTTGAAAAGCACGCAAGGGCCCGCTCAGAAGCCTCCACCAGCATCGAGGCCGAAGGAGGTCTACTCCTTCAATGACGAGGACACTTTACAACTCTTTGAGATGCTGAAATAAAGCAACAAGATCAAGTTGCCTGATCCTAACCGTCCTGACGAAGTGGACAGAGTGGACGACCCTAGGTACTGTCACTACCATCGGTTCGTTGGACATCCAACTCAAGACTGATATATCCTCAAAAACTACATATAATGCATGATCAATGCGAATATCATCTCTACAAGAAGAAGACAGTCTCGACCAATATGGTGCCGCTCCAGTTCGGTACACTACCGCCTACTACAACTCAAGATGGTGTTGTCCCCATCCCAAAGGCGACATTGGAGGTGGTCAACCTTCCATCGACTCATGACAATACTAGTGGACTGATTCCACTCACTACATCTCGGGGGGAGATCATATGGGTTCACCCAGTTCTCACTCTAGAACTGACTCAACAAGGGGTACATTCTACCTCCAAAGCTAAAGGCAAGAAGAACAAGTCTTGTCGAATAGTAACCTCCTCTCCCAAGGAGGCACTTTCTGTACAAATACGTTCACAGCAGAACGCTCAGCCTGAGGAAGCCCCTGTCAAAGTGGCACCTACCGTTACCACCTCGACTGCTCAAGGTGAATCCCAACTTCCAGTAGCCGATAAACAGATGCATAAGGAGGCCCGCTTCGATAGACCTCTACGAAGAGATAAAGCTTGGGGTTAATCCAACCCCACAACTTTAACATACTGGAACAACTTGCCAGTACTCCAGCTCGGCTGTCCTCGTTCGAGCTCCTTCGCCTGTCTAAAGATACTCGGGAGGCTCTCTGTGAAGCCCTGAAGGATGCTGAGTCTTTCATCAGTCTGGTCAAGCAGCCTTAGGATAATCCAACATCATGTCCATACTGCCATAGTGTGGGAGAGATCATCCCCAATATCACATTCACTCAATAAGATATGTTACTCCAGAACAACTGACGCAACAAGACGCTGTATTACACAGGGTATATTGGGGCCATCAAGGTGAATCAAATACAGATCGACCCGGGGTCTTCTCTCAGCATCTTTTCCCGGACTCTGCTTCAGACATTGGGTATCCCAATGCATCATCTGACATCGTCTCACACTATAATCAGTGGCTTCAACGCCAGCAAGAGTGAGCTGCTGGACAAGATCCGACAGAAGTGTCATATCGATGATCTCCAGACCGAGGTGACTTGTTATGTTGTGGATGTAGACGTCAACTACAATATCCTGTTGGGACGTCATGAATACACGAATACATAGTGGTGCCGTCTATTCTCTATCAATGTATGAAATATGTATCCACCAACAACATAGTCATAACAGAGTTTGCTAATGTCGATCCCTTCAGGGGGATTGAGGCCTTCTTTACCGACTCTGACCTGTACAAGTCGATTCACCTCGAAGATGAAACCAACGACGTCGATGATGAAGCCGAAGATGAAGCCAAAGCCGAAGCTGATTTGGAGGTAGAAATGAAAATCGATGCTCCCCTGAAAGTGCGACCCAAAGGGAAGCCACCTCAAACACCGCCTCCTTTAGAAGTCAAACTTCGCAGGAGGGCACAAACTTCTCTAGGTGGAGCATCCACTGAAGCCCCCTTAAAGATACTACTCAAGGGGAAGCCTCCCCAAGTGTCGGGTCCTCTCATAGCAAAACTATGTGGGAATACACCAGTCGCTGGAACACCAACTGAGGCACCTCTCAAGGTGCGGCTTAAAGGCAGACCTCCTCAGTCTTCAGCACCTCTTAAGCTTCAAAAGGAGGCCCACGTATCTTTATCGACACCAGAGCCGACAAAGGCCAAGCTCCCAATAGGATCTCCCGAACCACCTCAGGCTGCTCCAGTACCCACTGACGAAAAACTGTGAGAGTACATATACGCCAATGGGGAGTAGCACCTGAACCATAGTAGTAGTTTACCTTATCCTCTCGAATGGAACAAATACGATTGGTACTGCAGTCTGATGGAAAGGATTCTCCTTGTCGGTATCTGACCATAAACATTGATGCTATATGATGGGAAGGATTCTCCTTGCCGGTATCTGACCTAATTTAAGTCTCAAATACGACTGGTACTGCAGTCTTCCTGACCACTCCATATCATCCTTCGATGACTTGACACGCCTCTTCCTTGACCGATTCTACGACGGTAGGAAGCACATGACCATGTCATCTCTTATAGAAGTACGCCAGACAGACAAAGAGACTATTCGAGCCTTCATCGAACGTTTCCGACAAGCATGCTTAAGGTTGCCTCCGGTATGCCAGAACATGCACTGATCGATGCCTGTAGTATGAACATGACTCCTGCAATCAAGCTCTAGCTCGACTCCACCCAGCCTCCCAATTGGAGCTCATTGATCATCGGGGCCGAAGCTGCTGAGAAGAAGGCACGTAATGCTTTCCTTCTGGGGGTTAACTTCTCCACCTTTAATGACAAAGGAAAACGGCCTGCTACCAGCAACAGTGGACGCGAGGTAAAAAGGAAGTAGCACCCGAACCATGGTATGTACTCTCACAGTTCTTTATCAGTGAGTACTAGCACGACCACCATGTCCAGAAGGACCAGCTCCAGATGTGCCAGCTCCAGAGGTATGTGGAGTAGCACCCGAACCACGGTGCCAATCATAAGCGTTCCCTGGATGGAACAGAGAATGGACCACCTTATCCTCAATACGGTAACCAGATATAGCAGGGTCTCTAGGAAGAGAACTAGCAGAATGACCCGTCTGAGCAAATCGAAGATCGGCAAATGAGTTGGCAATAGCCTGGAACCGAGTCACGTCACAAAACTTATATTCTCTGGAAGTGTCAACAAAAAAAGTCTGCATATCCGAAAGGTGCTGATAGATACCCTCAAAAGTCATAGGGTAGGTCTGAGAAGGAACAGGGGTAGTAGGAGCAGGAGCATGAGGTACATGAGCAATGACAGTGCTTTAACAAGAAAGCTGAAGATACTTGGGCTCAGGGTCGAGAGCGCAAGTGGATAAATTGATATCAAAATTCTGAAAGATTCGAGGGATAAGCATCGCATAAGAGAGATTGTGGTCTCTTTCGCGACATCTTCCATCATCTGGATGATAGTCTTAGGGGCAGAAAAAGGAATCCCCTTAAGAATGTGATAGAGGGCTGATAGCTCAAGTGCAGTGACATCATCTTTCGAAGTAGATTTTGGAAGAATAGTGGAATAGATGATGCGATGTAACTCGTAGTTAAATAAGTTCAAGTTATTGGTCTTGAAATTTCCAGGATGAGCACTTGCTGGCCCACCACTACAACAAAAAACCCTTTTAATGACGGCTAAAAAGCATCATTAATGACAAACTATAACGCTTTTTTCAAAGCAACCGTTATGAAAATAGGTGTTATAAATATTTTTTAAAAGCGTTATAAAAAATCGTCATGAATAGTTTCTATAAAAGCGTCATAAATAGTTAATATATAGTGCACAATTCAGAACAATTTTAAAATATTATGAATAGATAATATGTATAGGCTCAATGCAGCACATTTATAACACTTTATACTATTCAAATTAGATATTTATAATGCTCTATACTGCACAGTATATATTACATTCCAAAAACTTAACATTATATATCACCATCTTTATTATATTTCTCAAAATAGAGTACATATCAACATCTTCATTACATTGAATATCCAAATACATATATATATTTACAACTACCAAAATTGTCGACATCAAAACTTGGCCACATCAAAACTGTCCACAGAACATATAGCAAAATTCTGAAAAAGATAAAAACAAAGTTCAATATACTTTATTTATTTGGATAAAATCTATTGTAAGTTTAACTTATCCGTATCCGTGTTCGTATCCTGAGTCCGTATCGTGGCCTTATGGATGTTGATTGATAACGACAAATTTGTAGAAACAAAGGAGAAAACCTCACCTGGATTGTGTTTTCCAAATAGAACCTGGGTAATTGCCAATCCGCCTGCCACTCCAGGATACCCAGCCCATAAGATCGCCCCGATGGTCCGATCATCCTTCGCGAAGCTGACATCCACCGGACGTAGGTGCCACAGTTCACGTCCATTCCTGAAGAGAAAATAAATCCAAGGTTCTTGAAGCTCGACTAGAATTTAAATCAATCAGAGGATTGTGAAACTCTCGATCAAATGACAGTCATATTTATTGTGCATTTGATAGACTCGAGTCGAGCCGACTCGGCAATTTGTGTCGAGACTAACACTAATAATAGAGATGAAACAAAAATGAATTTGAGTCAGAATGAATCTGAAAGAAGAGTCACAACCAAAATCTATGAAATATGCTACTCTGAACACGATCTTACCGGGAGTGCCTGTGGAGGGGGGACGAGCTCGTTTGGGGCCGTCGGGGGATGGCATTGGCTGGGGTCGAGTAGAAGAAGGGGGTCCCTGTTAGCCCGTGCATAGGTCCTTACACAGAATGCCGTTTTGCTACTTACAACTACTGATCCTTTCATAAAATATTTACCAAAAATCAATCCTTAGATCATTACACAAAAGACTACCAACATTATGTTAGAATTGGTTAAACACACTGAGAAACAAAAAAGTTAGCAGACTTCATAACAGAACTGACAAGATAAGCAGGCTGGGAAGGGATTAGGCAAAAGTTGTGACATAATATAGTGGTAGATTACAATATGGCAATAGAGGAAGAAAGAAGCAACAGTGAAGAAAATTATCACTAGAAGTTATTCAAAATTTTTATTAATATTCTATCATATAAATATTTGATAGACTGCCAACATACGCACCAATGGAGATTTGATAGACAGCCAATTATTGTTTCTCCAAACTTCTCGAGTTGGAGGGTGGTTTGGCGACAAATCTTCTCCAGAGGAATGTATGAAGTATGAAACTTTCTGATCCATTATGTGTTCAGAAACATTAGATGCTAGGACCAGGAAGGTTTCCTTAGTAAGGTATGGCAAATCAAGCGATCTCTAATTTGTTAGTCTTTGAATCGGCTATATCGGTCAGATACAAAATTTCATGTCCATCCCACTCCGGAGTGAGGGGATAGGAACAAACAAGATGTCATATTTATGCTCAGAAAGTGACAACCATGTCATTCCAAGTTTAGAATCTTTACATCTTTTTAGTTGAAGTTTCATGTACATACCAATCTGCAGCACGGGTTGTAGGAACAAAAACATTGTCCAGTCCCATGGATAATGCCTTCTTCTCAATGAAATTTGCATATTAAACAAAATCTCACTTCAGATGCATTTAGGAATATATTCACGTTTTTGCATACCTATACCAACTGAAGTATATTGCTTAATCATAGAGATCTGAGAAAATGATGTGGGTAGTAAACTTGTAAGTACTAATATTTTCACATTTAATTCATGGATATCCAAATATGAAACAAATTTGAACATTTGAGCATATAATTATGGAGCGTCATTCCCACTCTTTCACTTTCTCATAGAGATGAATTCAATTCTCCATAGCAAATATCTGTCAGAAAAAAAGCTTTTGGCCGATATTGTTAGGAGTTAGTATCGAACTGGAGATGCCAAGACCAATGTGCTATATTGTCGTATTGGTCCGTTAACTGTGAACTATGATTTATATCTAGCAACATTACCAATTATGCCAAATACAGGCAATAAATCTCTGTCCACTAAGCATATGGCATAAGTATGGTCCAATATAATGCCAAGCACTTAATTAGTCTCAGCACAATTAAAAGGCGCCAATATTAGTATGTTTAAGTGCATAAGAGCTGATTATGGAAGTCAGGAGGGTTTTTATATGTAACTTTCTCCTCAACCGAGGCTTCAAAGTGTTGCATGCTCATAAAACTTGCTACTAAAAATTTCATTTGAATACCATCATTGCAAAATGAACATAAGCAACTTCATATACAACTCTTTCTTGCATATTAACAGATCAGATCTTTACTTCAACAAGGCCAGAAACAGTTTATATATGTGAAATACATACCTATCAATTTGTCTCCTTGACCAAGCCCACGGCATTCTGGAGAGACAGCAATAGCAGCAAGCTCTCCACACTTCTCCTCAAAGAAAGGGAAAAGTGCAGCACATACAATGATTGAACCATCTTTTTCCACAACGAAAAAAGAATCCAAAGCTCTACAAAGCCGTAAAGAAGTCATAAACATCCTTTGTTCAGGGTGATTCTATATCTAAGAAACACAAACTTTACATGGCCCTGTTTCTTCAAAATTCCTCTACATGCTTTACCTGGGGGAAGGCGACATGGCGAAGGCGAACAGGCTGACCCGCTCCTTGACGCCCCTCGGGCTGTCGTCGAGCCTCCAGAAGACTGTGGCTAGGACGAACCCGGTGACGAGCACCCTGGTGAGCTGGACCGCGTGCACCTTCGGCGCGCGGCGAGAGTTCGTGAAGGACCGCCTTGTGAGGAGCAGTGTTTCGATCCAGAAAGGGTTGGGGAACCTGCTTGTGCTGCTGCTGATGCTGATCACGTCCCTCGGTGGGCCGCAGCTGCCGGTGTTGTCTCCTCCCGAGCCGACGCCCTCTTCGACTGCCATGAGATGTTGAATTCGATGAGTGGTTTAGGCCCGGCTGCCAATGACTCGAGCTCACGAACAACGTCGAGAGCGTACTCGGCCGGATTTTTGTCAGAAGGAAGAAGAAATTAAAACCCTAGCCCTAATTTTGAAGAGAACGGGCTCTAGGGTTAAGGTTTTGGAGTTGGGGGAAAGGCAGGAGAAGAAGATGAGGAGAGGAGGGTGTTGCTGAACTAGAGTTAGGGTTTTGGATCTATCCTTAGGATTTTGGAGTTGGGGGAGAGGAGGGAGGAAAATGAGGAGAAGGAGAAGACCGACCCGAATTGGGGGAGAGAAAAAATTTTGTTGAAGCGCACGGGGTGTAGAAGGATTTTGCCAAAAATTGAACTTAAAAAATATTACAAGTTTGCCACCGCTCTAAAATATTAATGACGTTTTGTTTTATAAACGTTATAAAATCTCCAGAATTAGCCCAAACCGTCATAGAAAAAAGGTATTTCGAACTTTGATAACGCTTAGGTATCAGGCGTCATCAATACGTCTTATCGAACGTTATTAATAGGCCTTTTTGTTGTAGTGCACAAAGCTCATTCTTAAAACTAACAAGAGTCGTGCCCTCGAGAAAGTCGAAGTCGGTGATATCATCGAGCGGGGCACCTTCGTTTGGAATACCAAGGATTTCTGCTAGCAACACATCATCAAAGTCGATATCGATCCCGCCAAAACGAGTTCTTACGGTAAAAGTGTCTAACACGAAGTTATAGTAAAATAGTCGAAGGACATTAGTAGCTATAGGGAATTATGGGGTAACAAGACGGTGTAACCCTAATGCCTCAAACAAAGAACGATGACATGGAAATACAGTCCATTTGATCGGAGCGCCTGTGCATATTGTATGCATGGCAAAGTCGACATACCATAGCAAAGCTTGGTCATGAGTTTTGAAGTAAAACTCATCCGACATGCCGTCACCTGATTCGACCAACGAAAATAGGGAACCAGTATTCGGATCTGAAGATGATGCCTCTTCACTGGCATTAGTCTTCCTCCTCTTGGAAGGATTGAATTCCTTAGGCATTCTTTTCCAAAACTAGATAACCCTACGAAATTGAAAGTGGAGGGAAGGAGTTATACCTTCTGAAATTCAAGTATGTTGTAGAGGGATGAATTCTCCGCACGAATCCAAAGTTTGGATTGATTTTTCCACGTAGATTGAAAGCAACAAGGTGGAGAAGAACTAGGGTTTTGGGTGACTTCAGGCGGCTGTTGCTGCTGTTTGATGAAGTTTGGAAGAGATGAAGAGGAGTGGGCCTCGGGTTCTGACTAAAAAGTATATAACACCAACAGAACTCTGGCCGAATTCAGATCGAACTCAGGCCGAATTCTCCTAGGGTTCTCCTGAGTTTTTTTTTAAAAAACTTATGGGCCACATCCTTTTCATCAACTCATTTCAAATATTTAATTCAAAGTTTAGTAATTTTAAATTTCAAATAATATAGTTAATATTATTTTATAAATTAACTTTTGTTACTCAGCGTATGTTTCATATTAGCTGTAGGAGTGCTGTCCCAGCTAATGGGAGTTCACCGGAGAACAATTAAGTACCGTTTTGCTTCGACCGTAGTCGTGGTGATAGACAGACTCTTTGTAGGATTGTCTCAAAAATAGTTATTGAGTATTAAAAAATTAATTAATAAAACAAAATTAATTAATATTATTGACATAAAAAATTCCTAATTCTTGACGTAAATAATTGAAACGATCTTCCGCTAGAGGTTTTATGAAAAAGTCAGCCAATTGATTCTATGTGCCTATATATACAAGGTCTATATCTCCATTTTGTTGATGATCTCTAAGAAAATGATGTCGAATCTCGATATGCTTAGTACGGGAATGACATACTGGATTCTTAGTCAAATTAATAGAACAAGTATTATCACAGAAAATGGGTATGTGTGTTAAATGTAATCAAAAGTCTTCTAAAGTTTGCTTCATCCAAAAAATTTGTGCACAACAACGTCCTGCGGCGATATACTCAGCCTCAGTTGTTGATAATGCGATAGAATTTTGCTTCTTACTAAACCAATAGACTAGAGCTTTTCCTAGGAAATGACATGTGCCGCTGGTACTTTTTTTATCTATTTTGCATCCAGCAAAATCAGCATCAAAATAACCGGTTAGGCCAAACGACGTGGTTTTAGGATACCATAAGCCAACAGAAGAAGTTCCTCTAAGGTATCGGAAGATAGGCTTAACTGCGCATAGATGTGATTCCTTAGGATTGGCTTGAATACGTGCACACAAACAAATACTAAACATAATATCAGGTCGACTAGCAGTTAAATACAGTAAGCTACCGATCATACCTCGATACTTACGTATGTCGACGGGTTTGCCTTGTTCATCAATATCAAGCTTGGTTGAAGTCTCCATTGGAGTGCTAAGTGGTTTGACTGCTTCCGGGTCGAACTTATTTAATAAATATTTTGTGTACTTTGCATGATTTATGAACGTTTCATTGTTGGTTTGTTTGATTTGTAATCCGAGAAAAATTTGTAGCTCTCCCATCATGCTCATCTCAAACTCATTCTGCATAACTTTGAAAATTATTGACAAAGAGATTCATCAGTGGATCCAAAAATAATATCATCTACATAGATTTGAATCAAAAGAAGATTGTTATTCAAAGATTTTATAAACAGTGTAGTGCCAACCTTTTCTTTTGAAAAATCGTTGTCAAGTAGAAAAGAGCTTAGACGATCGTACCAAGCATGAGGGGCTTGTTTCAAAACGGATACGGCTTTCTTCAACTTGAAAATATGATCAGGATTTTTGAAATCAGTAAACCTGGAGGTTGAGCTACATAAACTTCTTCTGTTTTTAAACCATTTAAAAATGCGCTTTTAACATCCATTTGAAATAATTTTAAATTATAAAAGCATACAAATGTATATAACATGCGAATGGATTCTAATCTCGCAATTGGAGCATAAGTCTCATCGTAGTCGATACCATCTTCTTGATTGTATCCTTGAGCTATGAGTCGAGCCTTATTACGAGTCACTAAACCATTCTCGTTCAGTTTATTTCGGAATACCCAACGGGTGCCAATGACCGGGTGATCAATGGGCTTGGAAACAAGTTTCCAAACTTGATTCTGTTCGAATTGGTTTAATTCCTCTTGCATAACATCTAACTAAAATTATCACTACATGTTTCTTCAATATTTTTGGGTTCAAGCTGTGAGATAAAAGCAACACAGGAAGCTATATCTTTATTAGAGGAACGAGTACTTATACCCTTGGTAATCTCACCAATTACCAAGTCCTTTGGATGATCTGCCAAGAATCTCATCTCTTTTGGCATATCCTCAGGATTGCTGGTTCCGGCTTCTGGTTTTGTATGTGATTTGCTTGAAGACTCAGCTGGTGCTTGGTGTGAAGGTTCTGCATCTTTGTGTGAAGGTTTTGCAGTAGCTGTACTTAATTTACTAACGTCTTTATTATCGTCATCGACAGAATATTGATTTAGTTCATCAAACTCGACATTAATTGATTCTTCGATGATCATGGTTCTCTTATCGAAGACTCTGTACCCTTTGCTTTTTGCCGCATAACCTAAAAAGATACCTTCATGGGCATTCTCATCAAATTTACTCAGGTTATCTTTAGTATTAAGAATAAAGCATTTACAACCAAATATCTTGAAATATGAAACAGTGGGTGTTCTATAAAACCATAACTCATATGGAGTCTTCTTCGATATTGGTCGAATCAGAATTCTATTGAGAATATAACTGTAACGCCCAGTCCCAAATACTTGAGACTAGATACGTATCATGCCAGCTGTATACATACGAGTAAATATACAGCTAGTATGTACACATAAACTGTAAATGTAGAAAGCCAAGACACTAAATCTCATTCACGAAATAAATAATGATATAAAAATAATTTTTGAGTTTGTCATGTACACAATAGTTGGACGGAGACAAAGTCCACTACCAACCAAATTAAATATGAAAAAATATACAAGAAAAGAATTTAGCAAGCGAGAGCAAATGACGAGTCCAAGAGCAATCATCGCGAAGGAAGGAATGGCCTTAGCTAGAGCACCTGCAAGAACCAATAAACACACACCTGGAGAAATCACCAGGTCCTCGGAGGGACGTAACAAGACACATAATATCATGCCGATAAACTGAATAAATAAACTCAACAGAAAAGTATGCATGAGTAAAGGTTCCTATCCATTCTAGGTGATATGCACTTTGAGGACAACGTTCTACGTAGGGGCTGTAGGCTCAGCAGAGTAAATAAAGAGTGGCAGTAAGTAGCGCTCATCCGAGTCACTATCGGCCTTGGACAGAAGGTAGTGCTCATAAGAGTCACCCTCGGCCCAAAATGTGTGTAAAAATAAAATGTAGCGCCTACGCTAATAACTGTCCCCTCCCCCAATGATACTATACATGCATCGTCTCCACGACACTGTTTAATCCTTAATAACCGCTAAGTCTTCTACACAATCTATTGACAGTTATATCCTAACGCACGGCCTTCACGCACCGATGTACGGTCGGTACGCAAGTTCGAAACTATATGCGACTCACCACTCACACACAATCCGTGGCACACCGTGACAGTTTATGAGATGCACATACGGTGGTCCCTTAACTCTAAGTCAATTGCATAAAATATAGTAATTTGCATCTACATATAATTTAGAAAGAAACAACTTGAAAATAAACACAACATGCATGTTATTGAGCAGAAAATTTAAACAGTAGTGGCAAGGTGTCCTGTCTCGTAGTGGGCCTGGAGTGGTGCGATGATCGAACAAGTCCCGTTTTGTCCACTAGCAGAGGTCGATGGGTAAGGGTCCAAATTCACAGAAAGTATAAACGGCCGATCAGTCACGATTAGTGAGGACACAAGAAGGAAGTTGCATAGGGTAGATACTCATACTCTATTTGTTAGAAAATATTTGTATCATTTGAAAAATAGGATTTTAATAGTCAAAAATAATTTTAGAAAATACTTGAAAGAATCAAACCCTTGTAGGCTAAACTCAAGTTTGTAAAATTTTGAGATAGGTAGCTATATCTTTATTAGTAAAATAACACAAAATCTAAGAATTCATTTGTAAACTTAGTTTTATTAATGTACATTATTTATGTGAAAACTATATTTAAGATTAGATAATAGTATAAAGGTTTTATTTATAAAACATATTTTTGCCAAGCGTAAACAGCAACAATAACAATAATAATAATAATAATAATAATAATAATAATAATAATAATAATAATAATAATAATAATAATAATAATAAAATTATTCTCTATATTTTAATAGTGAAAGAGATGTGTAAGTAATAATAATAATAATAATAATAATAATAATAATAATAATAATAATAATAATAATAATAATAATAATAATAACAACATTACTCTTAAAAAACCTTATCCCCAAATTCCTACAGAAAGACAGAGAGAGAGAGAGAGAGTGAGAGGAGTTCGAGGGAGATGGAGAAAGGGTTTACCAAAGGGGCGTCGCGGTGGTCCGGCTTCATGGCCGGCGGAGGAGCTCCGACCACAGAAGGTGGCGGCAGCTTCGGTCGCAGCTGGCATGGTGCAGGGCGGCCACAGGCGCCGTGGGCGGAGCGCGAAGGGACGGAGGTCGGTGGCGAAGGGGGTTTCCGGTGAGCGCGACGGCTGCCGGACATACGTGCACAGGAGGGCGGCTCGTCGGACCGACGGACGGAGGGCTCGGGTCCAGCAAATTCGAGGGTGGCCGGTGCCGCGGCCAGGAGGTTTCCGGCGAGCGTGCAGGAGGGGCGGATCTCGGTGCTGGGTGGCGCCGACTCGACGGAGGACGCGGCGGGTGGCAGAGGTAAGGGTGGTTGTCTTCTTTTTTGTAAATTTTCGTGGTGGTGGCCGGTGGGGTTTGATGGTCGAGGAGTGTGGCCGGGGCTGTACAGGAAGGAGAAGAGGTGGATGGTGTGTGAGGTACCGGGGAGGTCGGGAAAACCGGTGGTGGTCCTGTGCGTGGGTGGTGCATCGGGTTGTGATGGTGATCGGTTTGGTGTCAGCCGATTGAGCGGGTCGAGGACGGAGACGGGTGGAGCTGGGTGGTTCTCGGCTGGGTGTTGCTGGCCGAGGCGGGGATAACTGTGGTTGTCGTGGTGAGGATGATGAGGGCTGGGTGACCGGAGTTGGCGGCAGCGGGTTGTTGGCAAGGGTGTCGGGGAGGTACAGCTAGAGGGTAGGGTTAGGGTTTCTGTATTTGTATTGCCGGGTTGGGTTGCAACGTATTGGGTGTATCCGATATGACGGGAACGGAGGTTCGGATCTGTCGGACCCGGGGTGGAGAAAAATGTATTTGTACAATATAGAATATAGTGGATGGGAAAGGGGGTCACCGACACGATGCACGATTTGGATAAAAATTGTGGTTGTGGTAGAAATTATGGAGGAGTACCTGCCTATTTATAGGATGTGGGAATTTCCATTAGGATAATGAGTTAGGGAATTTAAATTCTCCTATAGATAATGTCATATTAAATTTAATTCGATTTAAACTTTGATCGTTCAAATCCGAATCAAACATAGATAAAACCTTCAATTTCAAATAAAAGCTTTTCCAATTTAAATTATCAAAATAATTCAAATATTAAGTAAAACAAAAATTTAAATATCTTTTCCATAAATATTAAAATATAGCATTAATTAATTTCGAAATTTGAAAATATTTCTTAAATAATAAATCATGAAATAGCTTTTATAATTATCAAAAAGTATATTATTAGAAATTTCCAAATTTCGTAAAATATTTGAAACACATTTCATATAACTGAAAATTTTCAAATCTCTACTTATTTTTAAACAACGTACAAAATAACTCTTTTATACAAATAAAAATATTTATCATATTGTTTTGAAAACTAAAAATTCTTTTATATAAATAAAATCTCTAATAAAAATGTTTTACAAAAATATGTATCTCGCACATATTCGCACTCGACGAGAGATACGAAAATGCAAATTCGTACGCGACGTATAAATACCAAAAAATTTAAATACTCAATTTATAAAAATAATTTTAAAAGTAGAAATTTAGGGGGTTTACATCCTATCCAACTTACAAAAATTTTATCCTCGAAATTAAGAATAAGTAGGGGGTGAGAAGTTACGAGGGTAAGGCAACACAATCATTGGGCGAGGCAACGAAACGACAAATATGCTTAAGAAAAATCGTGATTTTGATAACGACGAAATAATTCACAATTTTGGAATTGAACGAGGGTTGCTAGTTAAGGTAAAAAATCATGATAGTACGATGGAAGTAGCTTAAGTGGTTATTTTGGGGACTTGGGGAATAGGGCTCTTCGAAGAAGGTTGCATGTTAAGTGTCTAGGTTGAGGGCACAAATGAAGGATGATAGGAATCATTCAAGTGATTAGGGGTCATGATAGAAGATATAGGGTTGTCTAGGTTTAGAGTTTAATCATCGTCAAATTTCAAAAAGGTCATAAAAGTTGAATCTAAGGTCGAGGAAAAAGACAAGTAGCTCAAGACGGGAATAGTCATATAAGTGGTTAACTGTCCCTAATTATATACAAATATCATGGGCATAGGAGAATGTTTTGGTCTATCTATCAATCACAAGCTTTGTCTAGAATAGTTAAAAGACGAAAGCTAACAAGAGTCCAAAGGAGATGTTTCGTATGCCAATATGTGATTCAAAGGCGGTAGTATAATTCCAAGAGAATTGCCAAGGTAATCGCGGAGGAGACTCTAGGGGCAAGTTTACTATGTCTCCATCCACGTAGAATGATATACGAAAGGCGAACCAAAATGCAATAGGTTGATCAGACCATCATGCACCGGTTCTGATTTGACAGTATGTTAGTAGAAGCGACCCAATAAGATACGTCATGATCAAGCTTGATAAGAAAATAAGCTTGCAAAATTATGCTAAGTTAGCATTAAAAATAGTCAAAGTATAAGTAAGGAACCATGACAAAGGAGAATTAAATAGTCCTAGATTCTTTAAAATCAAGTCTTGCCCAAGGTTTGGGCCTATACAGCCGGCTTGGTTGACTAGATAAGTTAGGATCCACTGAATTCTATGGTCCAAGTGAACCTATCAATGTGGTCCACAAAATATTGGTTAGGTCGTCACGCCCCGATTCATAGAGTCATTTATTCACATATTTTATCTCTTGGAATCGATCGTCCTCGCTTGGGCGTGATGCCGTACAAGTCTGGTATTGCACTTGTACAAGGCAAAGATGGTACATAATCGATTATTCTTCAAATAAGAATACATCGCAGCGGCAGAAGCAGATAAATTAAATTTAATGAGGACAATCTTTTTTATTGAATAGAAGTACATCACTTCTTTATAGCAGCGGAGAGAAAGAGTAACTTGAAGCCACACAGAGATATGTAGAACTTTATTCTCTTTATTGATAATTGAAGAAGAGTACAAGACTTGTATTGAAGTACAATGATTACAGCACATCTCACTTTACATTGGAAACTAACTGAATAATGCTATACAGCTTATATTTGATATTTGGATACAATGGATTACAACTCGATATACCAACTTGGCTAACAACTCACTGGTATCACTGTTTACAATGTTCTATACATTATGCCCTTTATAAACCGAAGACTTCATCTTTTGTAAGGAGAGCTTCTGTATGCCCAACAAATCTTCGATGCCGCGGGACCAATCAAGCTAATCTTCGTGTGTAGAATATCCCAAGCACGAGCACCTGCCCACAAAATTTGGGTCAGCACATCATCTATGTACTGGCGAGCAGAATCCAACCCACTCGCATAAACCAACATTAAAGTGATCATTTAAGCAAGCATTTATTAAAGTGATCTTTCTACTTGGGGCCCTACATCAGTTTACAGTTCATGGGCAATAATCAGAGTGAAGCATGTAAACTTATTCTTAACAATATTCATGTGGACATATCATTATAGCACTTCTGGTATTATCATGCAAAGGCGTCATTAAGGCATCGTTAACATTAACATCTAAAACATGTTATGACAATTCTCATTTCAAGCATCACTTAGCATGGATGTTATGTTTGAGCACTATTTATAGCAAGGCATCTTTCTAGCATAATGAATTGAACATGTTAAGCAGGCAAGTTAAACCAACTTATTCAATATCACAATTATGTGATTTCTTACCGATAGCCGGCTTCTCGTACCTGCATCAAATACAGGATTATCTGATATACTTACTCTGCCTGCACAAAATATTCATTAGCGTGCATCCTGACTACATGGTCACTGGTGTTGTTAAACCATATGGACTCTTCTCATTTCATTTCATTTTAAGATAATACGGTCAGCATAGTAGGTGGCGAGCCTCTATGCCATCCCGCCTTATCCGTGCTCCCATAGCACTCATCATTATTTCCTCCTAGGCCGAATCAGTCCCCAGGGCCCTAGGAACCGTTCGAAGAAATTATTACTCAAACCTTGTATACAAGTTGTCCATGACCATGCGAATGCGTGTCCGACTCGATTGTGAACATAATCGCATGGTAAAATATATTAAGGAAAGTAAAGGCAACAGTGCATCATTAGTCATATTCAATGACTTATTCATTTCATCATTACCATCATTTTATTTGGTGATCTCAACGATCCCAACTTTATCATTTCTCATTCATTGCTTCATTGCAACGTATCTCATATCATTCCTTTCTTAAGAGGAACTTAACATTCATTCATTTCTTATAAGGGACATGCAGCATTTCATATTCTTGCAACAGTTATAGAGAGAGTACATGATTCTAGTGTTTCATTCAATTCATTGGGTCGATAGCACAGCCAGTTTATTTTTTATTCTATCATTCATAAGGCATCTCATTATTCAAGTGTCTACTTGTTTCAGCAGCGTTAAGCATAAGGGGCAATGTTATCAATTCATTCTCAGGCGTCGAATCACATTAGCAGTTCAATGTGTTGTACATTTCAATAATTCTCAGCATAAGCATCTCTATTATTCAGCAACTAACATATCGGACATTTAGGGACAGTTCATAGCATTTTAATACTTCATTTATTAAGCATCAAGGCGTAAGGAGGAGGAAGGACAGTTCCACTCACCCAAATTTCCACTAAGCGTAGCTCCACCAGCGAGCCACGTTCCAATATTATGATCCCATCTAATATGCCAACCAAATGCCTCGTGCGGAGCGGGGCATTACATAATATACCACTCAGAAAAAGTTTCGTCCTCGAAACTTAAGGAAACAACTCTTCTACTAGATTCACTTAGTAACAACGAGTTACTCATTCAGCTTCAAATCAATATTCATTTCAGCCCACTCGGTCATTCCAAAATATCTATCCAACTGTACCATTTAAATCCATCCACGATTCGATCTGTCTATCTCTTTTTTAATTACTTGTAACTTCTCATTGATTCACCAACATTTTCTTTACATTCTTTATTGGTCGCAACACATCACTTCATTTAGATCCATACACATATTTTAGGCGTCCCCAAAACATATACATTTCAGCCAAAGTCCGCGCTAGTGCGATAAATTCTTCCCATAATGTTATCTTAGTCTCAACCAATCACTTCGGCTGGATCCATACACATATTTTAGGCGTCCCCAAAACATATGTACTTCAGCCAACTTCTATGTTAGTACGATTCGATCAGCCATGATATAACTCTCTTTTCTAAATTCGACTTAGCATCCTTTCAATTGACTTATTGCTTTATTCACTTTGCCACAATCATTATCTTCCAGGCTACAACACTTAACATCAGGGAAAACTTGGTTAAGCTCTATACCCAAGCATAACATTTCTGACATTCGATCAAGGGTCTAACTTAGAGCCAATCATATCAAGAGTTCACAACATGCAATCACGTTCCTTTCTGAATCCAACAATATTTCTCACCGAGGCAATTCATCTTTTCTATAAGACACAATCCGACGTCACCCACTATCGATTACCCGGATCAGGGTATAATTCTATACAACAGTCAAGGTTAACTTAGCTACCCGACTATAGGTACACTCAAGTCTTACCTTACGATTGCAATTCCCACTTATGGCCGACATATAATCCTCAAGGGTCAAACATCTCTTAAGGCACAAGTTGAAGCATACATTCCCTTAGGTCAATACTCATTATCACTATCTCTCATACAATGCCACAAGGTTATCCTATGGGTCTCCAATGGTTACCTATTATTCAGTCAATCTCTAAGGTTAGCTACACTGAGAGCTAAACTTAATCGTTCAGGTGACTTCCCTAGAGTGGACGGCTACTAGGGTTATACTAGTTTCTTATTCTTAAGGCCAACAAGCAACCAACAGTTCTAAGGAACTCTACCCAAACCTATGGGTTTTAACTCAGTCTGAATAACTAATCGCCATTGTTGGCTATGCCAACAATTGGTCATGCAGCCCACGGTTTCTAGGGTCAAGTCTATCTATCTAGTGTCTTCCTCAAGGAAATAATTCCCACAGAGGTTCACTATAGACTTACCCAACGATCGACTAAGATCGATCTATCAACACTACGATCAAATTCCAACCCGACATACGATTCTCATCGTTCTAATAATCCATCAAGTAAATTCCCAATAATTCAATTTCTATTCCAAATTCCTTTGTACTCACACGAACCCATAAGCCAAGGCTAACTATTCAATGGTCATCGATTCCGATAGTCTTAACATAACGATGGAATCATACTATTCGGTCCGTATGACAGAGTCAAACCACTAAGTCATAAGCCAACAATCTATATCCCAACCAACAATCACCTATACCGACGTTATCCAACACGTTTGCAATTTCTCATTCCCATTTGTTTTTCAATCATCAAACAATCTTATGGACATTCTTGAATCTCATGCAGCAATGGTCAAATAGTTCATCCATTCAATCCGATAATTCATGTATCAATTAAGCATTCTCTAGGCAACATAAATATTCAGGGCGGCTACTTGTTACTTTTCTAATCCCATTAAATTCCTCAGCATACATGCACATAGGCAACGACTATCCTTTGGAGATCAAGATGGATTAACATCTATTACACCTTTGGGTCAAAGCATAGATCTCTAATATTCCTTTGATTCACCGACGATATTTCCAAAACTTTCAGCTACGCCACCAACTTTGTATTAGCCACATTTGATTCACATCCAACCAATCGAAGTCAATATTCAGATGTTCTAAGCCACAACATTCTCTAGCCAAATCCATTTACCCATAGCATACTAACTTCTTACTAGGTTGAGTCATCATTCGACTAAACAATTTCTAACCAAGCCACCGGTTATAATTTCTTCCAATCTCGCTACTCAATATAACATCACCGTCAAGGGATACTCGAGCAATCTAGCAACAATATATGACTCCCTGCTAAGTCTCGGTACTACCCAGTACCCACAGATAGTCTCATTGCTATTCTATGGAAAGGGTCAACATACATCTCGTTCTGAGGAGGTAGAGACAATATACCACTCAGAAACGAAGCCATCCTTAAACAATACCAACTCAATCCATTTCGGACATTCGTGATCTATAATGATCACAATACTTAACCAACATCTCGGGGTCTCAATATCACAAGCCAACATTCATAGGGTCTCAAAAGCAGTAGCAAGCACACATGAGTCAATTCACCAATTCTGTTGAACTCATCCATCAATTATTTCATTCCCAATTCTTTTCCAACATCACATGCAATTCTCAACTGTTGCAGCATACATAGCCATTTCCATATTCCCACATTCCAAACAGCATTCACAATATAGCACACTATGGCATCGAGCCATTGTTGGGTTATTTGTGTCCAAACCAACAACAATCATTCAATTAGGGGCATCACAATGTATATAGACTTATTGTATGGAACATCCAGTGAGTAGCCGAGAGGGTGTCAACGAACTTCCAAGCACAGATAACATAAGGATGATTACCGAACAATAATAGCATAATCGCGGAAGCAATCTTTGATTTAATCGCGGAAGCAACGTTGAGAGATCGCGGAAGCAACTTTGGTTAATCATCGATGCAACTTTGATTTGGAATAAATCAAAGAAGAGACCAAGGACGTAAAGCCGTGCTCTGATACCAATTTGTCATGCCCCGATTCATAGAGTCATTTATTCACATATTTTATCTCTTGGAATCGATCGTCCTCGCTTGGGCGTGATGCCGTACAAGTCTGGTATTGCACTTGTACAAGGCAAAGATGGTACATAATCGATTATTCTTCAAATAGGAATACATCGCAGCGGCAGAAGCAGATAAATTGAATTTAATGAGGACAATCTTTCTTATTGAATAGAAGTACATCACTTTTTTATAGAAGCGGAGAGAAAGAGTAACTTGAAGCCACACAGAGATATGTGGAACTTTATTCTCTTTATTGATAATTGAAGAAGAGTACAAGACTTGTATTGAAGTACAATGATTACAGCATATCTCACTTTACATTGGAAACCAACTGAACAATGCTATACAGCTTATATTTGATATTTGGATACAATGGATTATAACTCGATATACCGTTACAACTCACTGATATCACTGATTACAATGTTCCATACATTATGCCCTTTATGAACAGAAGACTTCATCTTTTGTAAGGAGAGCTTCTGTATGCCCAACAAATCTTCGATGCCGCGGGACCAATCAAGCCAATCTTCGTGTGTAGAATATCCCAAGCACGAGCACCTGCCCACAAAACATGGGTCAGCACATCATCTATGTACTGGCGAGCAGAATCCAACCCACTCGCATAAACCAACATTAAAGTGATCATTTAAGCAAGCATTTATTAAAGTGATCTTTCTACTTGGGGCCCTACATCAGTTTACAGTTCATGGGCAATAATCAGAGTGAAGCATGTAAACTTATTCTTAACAATATTCATGTGGACATATCATTATAGTACTTCTGGTGTTATCATGCAAAGGCGTTATTAAGGCATCATTAACATTAACATATAAAACATGTTATGACAATTCTTATTTCAAGCATCACTTAGCATGGATGTTATGTTTGAGCACTATTTATAGCAAGGCATCTTTCTAGCATAATGAATTGAACATGTTAAGCAGGCAAGTTAAACCAACTTATTCAATATCACAATTATGTGATTTCTTACCGATAGCCGACTTCTCGCACCTGCATCAAATACAGGATTATTTGATATACTTACTCTGCCTGCACAAAACATTCATTAGCGGACTTCCTGACTACATGGTCTCTGGTGTTGTTAAACCATATGGACTCTTCTCATTTCATTTCATTTTAAGATAATGCGGTCAGCATAGTAGGTGGCGAGCCTCTATGCCACCCCGTCTTATCCGTGCTCCCATAGCACTCATCATTATTTCCTCCTAGGCCGAATCGGTCCCCAGGGCCCTAGGAACCGTTCGAGGAAATTATTACTCAAACCTTGTATACAAGTTGTCCATGACCATGTGAATGCGTGTCCGACTCGATTGTGAACATAATCGCATGGTAAAATATATTAAGGAAAGTAAAGGCAACAGTGCATCATTAGTCATATTCAATGACTTATTCATTTCATCATTACCATCATTTCATTTGGTGATCTCAACGATCCCAACTTTATCATTTCTCATTCATTGTTTCATTGCAACGTATCTCATATCATTCCTTTCGTAAGAGAAACTTAACATTCATTCATTTCTTATAAGGGACAGGCAGCATTTCATATTCTTGCAACAGTTATAGAGAGAGTACATGATTCTAGTGTTTCATTCAATTTATTGGGTCGATAGCACATCCAGTTCATTTCTTATTCTATCATTCACAAGGCATCTCATTATTCAAGTGTCTACTTGTTTCAGCAGCGTTAAGCATAAGGGGCAATGTTATCAATTCATTCTCAGGCATCGAATCACATTAGCAGTTCAATGTGTTGTACATTTTAATAATTCTCAGCTTAAGCATCTCTATTATTCACCAACTAACATATGGGACATTTAGGGACAGTTCATAGCATTTCAATACTTCATTTATTAAGCATGAAGGAGTAAGGAGGAGGAAGGACAGTTCCACTCACCCAAATTTCCACTAAGCGTACCTCCACCAGCGAGCCACGTTCCAATATTATGATCCCATCTAATAAGACAACCAAATGCCTCGTACGGAGCGGGGCATTACAGTTAGGTCGTGAGGTATTCTACCCAACTTACAAGAGTTAAACTAGTAGTGTGATGGGATAATGAGTTAAATAATCAAGGTAAGGCATAAAATTAAGCATTAAAGGAATTCAAGTAGAGCATAATCACATATCGATTTGAAAGAATTCAGTCGAAATTTAGTTCCTATCTGTGGTCGAAAAGTATATCGGTATCATGGTAGGGTTATGATTTAGTCTTTATGACCTGAAAGTTGCATCAAAAAAATAGAGTACAAGGGGACGTATTTTAGTGGGACATGATATACCTACATGAAGGTGGGCTCGTCTAGGTCTTGCATATGAAATTTGTTGGAAGGAAAAGTCTAGTGTTATGCTCCAAATATCCAAGACATGGTAAAGGGCACAAAAGGATTTAAAATAGAAAGTGGGAATTTCATAAGGTGTTTAGTTGCCGAACACAAAATAAAATCAAGATATAACACGAAGTAAGGATAATTAAAGAATCTAACAGATCATGATAAAATAGATTCAGGACACAGTTCTAGAGAGGATAGTCTCTAGGAACGATCAAATCATTTTTAAATTACAATGGTTAGAAGATCACGATGAAAGATTGAGTAAATTATTATTGATATATAATCACATGGGTTGGTAGATGACTAACTGCATTTGAGTATATACGACTATTATGGTCATGAGTGATATGGAAATTAATGTGGACTACTGATGTCTATCTTGGTTGCCTATCAAAATAAGATTTTAATTCTATAAATTGGAGTTCCTCAAACATTTCGCAATATAGTTCTCAAAATAATCTAGCCAAACATAACCATAATTTAAATTTCCTTTAATCCGTCTCAAGATAACCTTTATCATAACTCTTTTTTTTCCAAAAGGTATCATAAACTAGACTTTCCTTTATTTAGTGGCAACAAATCATGAATTAAAATTTCTCAAAAATGTCTAACCAATCTTGAATAAACTTTCATTGAACCACAACTCAATCTCCATATATCATTAATCCAAATCTTAAACTTAAATTTTAAATAGGTTTAACAACCGTAATTCATTCAAGAGTTTAACATTTAAAATAAATCCTCAATTGATTCTATATCCTTCCAAATTTTTTTTTTCCACCTTAAACTTAAAACTCAAAATTTTTAAACTTATTAATCATGGACCGTACAACTCAATTTAAAACCTTTAGA
Organism: Iris pallida; assembly: GCA_029216955.1. Taxonomy (NCBI): domain Eukaryota; kingdom Viridiplantae; phylum Streptophyta; class Magnoliopsida; order Asparagales; family Iridaceae; genus Iris; species Iris pallida. The sequence goes on along the minus strand of JANAVB010024997.1, from coordinate 8,415,665 downwards.
GTTTACCAAATTTTATCAATCTCACTTATAAATCTTGTAGTAGCATTAAAATTTATAAATCCTTTGCAACCAAATTTATATCTCTTCAAAGATGTATAGCTATAATCAAATGAATCATAAATATTTTTCAAAGATCTTCAAAAATCAAAACTCAAAATTAATTCAATTTCCTTTCTCGATTGTATATGGATTCCACTATCCCTTTTTGTAGATCCAAATAAAGTAAAAATCCTTCGAAGTTATTAATGTTGCTACTACCCAACTTGGAATAAACTAATCCTTAAGATCATATCTCTAGGAAAAATAAATGCATTTATACTCAAATATAACTTCAATGGATATTATTTGTCAATATAATCCTTCTAGCCATAGGGTTGACCAATAAGTATATAGTAGTGTAGTCATCTTTCTAACCATGTTTAAGCACGAGATGATAGGATGTTGGTAGAAAGAGTTCAAGCAAGATACAAAAATCAAGGAAAGCCACGTGAGTCGGAATATAGAATTCAAGGAAGGTCAAGGAAGGTGATCAAGTATGTGGATGAGATTCCTAGATTCTAATCCTATATGGCAGGCCCGCTCGGTTCAGTTGTGTAACCGAAATGGCAAACAGACCTGCATGGGCCACCACAAAATTACGCTGTAATGAAAGCTTCAGCCCAAAAGTATCTAGGTAGACTAAACTGGTTCAACATTACTCTGGCCATTCTAGATAGAGTCATGTTCTTACGTTCCACAACTCCATTTTGTTGTGGAGTCCTAGGGAAGAAAAACTCATGCAAATAATCGTGTGTGTTACAGAATTGCTTGAACTCTGCATTCTAAAATTCGTCGCCATGATCACTACGAATACGAGTAATCATTAAACCTTTTTTATTCTGTACTTTCTTGCAAAAGGAGACGAATTATGACAAAGTATCGTTCTTGCGTGCAAACAAATATACCCACGTGTATTTAGAGAAATTATCTACAATGACAAATGCATATAACTTACCACCTAGACTAGCAATTCTACTAGGTACAAATAAATCCATATGCAATAATTGTAGAGGTCTAGCGGTACTTACAACGTTCTTGGACTTAAAGATGGATCGTGTAGCTTTGTTCTTTTCACATTCGCTACATACCGTATCCTTCTTGAAAGACATGTCCGGTAAGCCGCGTTCCACCTTCTTTGTGGACAGTTTTGAAATTGTGTCGATGTTTGCATGACCGAGTCTCATATGCCATAGTTGACTCTTAATGCTCTTGGCTATCAAGTATCTGCCTGCTTTGTTAGCATCTTCTAACAGATAGAAAACATATATGTTTCTTCCCTGATACCTTCAAAGATAGTACTGCCAGTTGAGCTATCAATTATAGTACATTTGTCTTTGACGAAGCTAATGCCATAACCGTGATCAGCTAAATGGCTTATACTGAGCAAATTATGTTTTAATTCGGTAACTAGATAAACATCTTTAATCATAGAGTAGGGAGCCTTACCAATGTCACCGATACTGATTATGTACCCTCTCAAATTATTACCGAAGGAGACGTATCATTCTTTATTCTTCTTCGACAGTATTGCGAATAATGATGCATCACCGGTCATGTGCTATGAGCAACCGCTGTCGAGGATCCATTTGCTTTTAGCATGTGAAGGACGTCTCACCTACAAAACAGTTTGTAGATGAAACTTTTGGTACTCATTTCTTGTAGGGTCCTGACATGTTAGTCTTTGGTATCCATGTATAAACAATTAAATCTACTAACTTTCTGATTCTACATGCAGAGGATATATGACCAATGATGCCATAATAATGACATTTTGCATGTTGAGTGTTGAAAGTTGTTTGAGGTGCATGATTGGTAGGTTTTGGTTTTCTAGTATAGAAAAATGCATGCCTATTAGTCTTCTTGGACAGTGGTTTGGTATGGTTTGGTCTGACAGTGTTTGGTTTGGGTATGTTCCGATGATTCGGTAATTGACACGTGTTAGAATAGGAAGCAACAACTTCAGGCCATTTTTCTAAAGTAATTTCCAATTTTTTGGTGGTTTCATATAATCTAGTATAGTTAGATGTAAGTGTTTCCATTCTGACTTGTGCATACTGGAGACTCTTTCTCTCCTTAGGTAGGTCTTCCTTTAGCTGGATGATAGTTTGGTCTTTTTCTTTGGATAACTTGGTAGTCTCGTGTAACAATAGCTTAATAGAAGAAAGCTCACCAGAGTCAATAGAAGAAACATTATTTCTAACATCAGCTAGTTGATCAGTAAGTCTTTCTATCTCACCTTTGTACTCTTTAAGTACCTTCTTAGAGGTTTCATATTTACTATACAGTTTTCTGTAGTCATTTAAGAGGTCACTGAAAGCCTCTCCTAGTTGCTCAAAGGTGAAATCATCATAAGGATCAAACAGAGGATTAGTGGTTACCTGATCGCAAGCCATCAAGCATACATTTGCAGCAGCATCCGATTGTTCGTCTAGAATTCTGAGTCGCTGGCTTCGCTCTCATGCCATATGCTTGTATTGGCGTACTTCCTTGATGTAGATCTCTTCTGGTAGCCTTTGTCATATTTACTACTTTTTCTTGTTGATGATGATGTTGTTGGACAATCTTTCTTCATATGTCATTTTTTCTTACATTCATAGCAAATAAGATCTTCCTCATTGTTGTTGTTGTTGCTGTCTTTTGTTCTTCTATTGAATCTCATGAACTTCTTGAATTTTCTTACCAGAAGAGCTTGATCTTCAGAGTCAGAGTCGTTGTCGTCAGAATCATCCTCGACAGTTCTTCTATGTTGAGCCTTGAAAGCGATCGACTTCTCTGAGTTCTCCTTTGGTGTAGAATTTTCAAAGTCTTGAATTTCCAACTCGTGAGTGAGTAGCTTACCCATGAGTGTTTCCAGAGACATTATTGAGAGGTCATTTCCTTCAATAATTGTTGTAGCCTTTGGAATCCAGTTCTTCGTGAGAGCTCGTAGAAGTTTTCAAATCTTCTCATGGTTACTGTATTACTTGCCTAATGAAGACAAAGGATTTACAATATCCAGGAATCTCGTAAACATCTGAGTGACGGATTCATTTGGCTTCATCTTGAACGCCTCATACTCTTGAGTAAGTCTGCTGATCTTTGACTCCTTGACTTGTATTGTTCCTTCGTGGGTTACTTCGAGAAGTTTCCATACTTCATTCGATGTTGTGCAAGTCAACACCCTATTAAACTCAGTTCTGTCTAAAGCACAAAATAAAGCATTAATAGCACGTGCGTCAAGGCTGGCATTTTTTTTGTCATACTTAGTATATTTATTAATTAAAACTCACTCAATAGTAATACGAGGAGGCTTTTTGTAGCCATCAATAACTATAGACCATAAGTCAAAATCAAGAGATTTTAAGAAGAAACTCATCCGTGTTTTCCAATAAGTGTACTTTGTGCCGTCAAACAGTGGAGGACTGTTTGTGGCTTGGCCTTCACTCGTGAACTTTACAGTTGCCATATGTTATACTGTGATTTATATAGCAATTAAGAATAATTGAATATAACTGTAATTTTTACCTTGCTTTACCTGTATAACCCGTTCTGATAATACCTCTATAAGTAGCACCTGCAATAATATCTCTGTAAGGAGCACCTGCTCTGTTACCAATTGTAGGAACGAAGTCGTAAAGCAGAATACTCTAGAAGGATGAATAGAGTAGACAGCGAAATATTGCTAATTAAAAATTTGTTAGCAGTAAGCTCAGATAATTAAACCAATAATCACAAAACAATAACTGTAAAAGAAATGAGATCAGAAGGCAAACACAAACACAGCAATGTATACTGGTTTCCCTCTTGTGAGGACTAGTCCAGTCGGAAGAACTCTAGCTTCCAGTTGAATCCACTATTGGAAAATCCCGTAAGTTTTCATACGAAGTCCTTGTAACTTCTACAGATGCGAGCTTTGATACGAAGAACTCGACCAACTTTAATTTTGAAGTGTCTTTCTTCAATCAAGCCTCTGATTACAATTTCTCTAAAATCTTCTAGACCGCACCGTACCGACAAATTGACTAGAGATTGTAACTAGCTTGGAATTTGAAAGTGAAAGCTTTTTAGAGAACTCTTTGGAAAAAAACCGTAACTTAGAAGAGAAGAGATGAAAGTGAATGAGTGATTTTAAATGATCAGAATTTTTCTCTATTTATAGTCTTTCTAAAGGTAGAACTCTGGCAGAATTCGGACAGAACTCTAGTAACAATCCGCGACTAAAGGAAGACCAAGTTTTTTAAACGTTCAAAAATCAAACGGTCACTAACCAAACTCTGGCCGAACTCGGGCCGAGTTCTGTCAGGGTTGGTCAGGCTTTTTCAGAAGTAATTTTTGAGCTTTTTTAAAACTTCAGAAGCTTTTGAAATAAGGGATATTATTCAAAAAACATAGGTCATTTTTAAAAATGATTTTGGATAGCCTATTTACCAGTATGACTCGGTGTACAATGTATTCCTAGACTCAATAAAAGTAAAAATTATATTGCATAAAGAAATACAGACTCGAGTGGCAAACATAGCTTCGGTCTTGAACTGTGTAGATATCCGATCTTGATCAGTGTCCAAGTGTCCAAAATATCTTGAGTAAACATCTGGGTAGCTCCGTATATCGAGACAGAGTTTGATCAATTATTAAAATCAGGTTTGACCATGACCAATGGGCCAACATAAACTTTGGCAAGGGCCAACGTCTTCCCTTACGACTCCCTGTTCCGAAAGAGAAGCTACAAGACTATTATCACCGTACTTGACGGGGGGTGGGCTACATCGTGCCTCCAATAACCCCAGAAAGTTCAGAAGCAGAAGACATCGCACACTCTCACTCATCTGAGGCTTCAACTTGGGACTCATATACCAGCATCGACCCAATCTTCAGGTAGGTGCTATCAGCAAATATGACGTCTGCGCATCATTTAGAAGATGAAGACGACAATCAAACAATAGAGTTCTTCGAAGAAGAACCCTGGGCTTAATGCCTAGGCGCACAATAGGAATCTCGATTTGAATTACGGAAACCCCCTACCGAAGACGAAGTCGCACAGATCGACCTTGTAGATGGATCTTCATCAGCAAGAGCTTAGCAGGAAAGGACCGATAATCTTTGGCCCAACTGGTCAAAAAATACATCAACGTCTTCGCCTGGAGCTACGAAGATATGCCAGGACTCGACCCACAAGTCGTAATGCACAAGCTTAATATCTTACCTGACGCTAAGCTCGTTAAGCAGCAACAACGACGATTCTGTCCCAACATCATGGACGCTGTCGACAAAGAAGTAGATAAGCTTCTAGACCATAGGTTTATTCGCGAAGAACAATATCTAGACAGGGTGGCTAATATCGTTCCCATCACAAAGAAGAACGAAAAGATCCGGGTCTGCATCGACTTTCGGGATGTCAACTCTGCTTGCCCAAAGGATGAATTTCCACTCCCGATTACTGAGGTAATGATCGAAAACACATATGGCTTCGAGCGTATGCCCTTCATGGACGGATACTCAGGCTACAACCAGATCAAGATATCTTTCGACGACGAAAAACACACGTCGTTCAGGACGTCGAAGGGGGTTTACTGTTACACAGTAATGCCCTTTGGCCTGAAGAATGCAGGTGCCATATACCAAAGAGCTATGAGCACCATCTTCCGCCAGTACCTCCGTAAAGAGTCGAATGTTATGTTGACAATATCGCCACAAGTGCCGTCTTCGAGGCGATCACCTCCAAGATCTGAAGACAGTCTTCGATCTCATGCGGGCACATCAGCTCAAAATAAACCCTGCCAAATCGTTCCTTGGGCTTTCCAATGGAAAGTTTTTGGCCTTCATTATCACTGCAAAAGGCATCCATTTTGACCCCAAGAAGACTAGAGCCATCCTTGACATAGACCCTCCGAAGAACTTTAGAGAACTTCGAGGCCTGTAGGGACGTCTCGCATACATCCGAAGGATTATCGCGAACCTTTTCAAAAAATGCCAGCCCATCACTAAGCTCATGAAGAAGGGAGTCACCTATGTCCGGACGAAAGAATGTCAGAAAGCCTTCGACGACATTAAAGCTTATCTGACGATCCCCCAATCTTGGTAGTACCTATCGCAGGCAAACCATTTCTACTCTATGTCCGTGCAATGGGCCATTCCCTTGGCGCTTTGTTGGCCCAGAACAATGATGCGGGATACGAGCAAGCCATCTACTAACTCACCAGAACAATGATCGGGCCGAACACTGGTACAACCCCATCGAAAAAGAATGTCTAGCTCTAGTGTTCGCCATACAGAAGACTCGCCATTATGTCTCAGGACAGACAATTCACGTCATCTCCGGAGTCAACCTGCTCAGAGTCCTCATGACAAAGCCGTGAGCGCTAAACTTTCGATTAGCTACTTGGGTGGTACTATTGACACCATATGACATGGTATTTATCCTGCAAATGGCTGTCAAGGGCCAAGCACTGGCCGATTTCCTGGCCGCGCACCCAATTCTAGAATCGTCCCGACTCTATGAGGATATTCCAGATGAAGTGCGAGAATCAAACATTACCGAAGAAAATCCTGTTTGGCGGATATTCTTCGACGGTGCCTCAAGAACAGGCCCCAAAGGCCAGATCATTGCAGAAGTGGGGGTAGTCCTGATCTCCCCTAACAAGCTGGTAATTTAGCGTGCCTATTCCCTTTCAGAGCCGTGCTCCAACAACGTTGTAGATTACAATGCTCTCATCATGGGACTCTAGTTAGCAAAGCATGTGGGGGTGGAATACCTCGAGTCTTATAGCGAATCAAAACTCATCGTCAATTAATTTTGAGGAAAATACAAGGTCCACCATGAAGACCTGGTCCCTTATCACAAAGCAGCATTGGATATCATCTCAACCTTCGCTGAAATCTTCATAAAACATGTGCCTCGGCTACAAAACTTGGAGGCTGACGCTCTTGCTAGCCTCGCAGCCTCATTGGTAGCACCCGTCAGGACTCAACACTTCATCACAGTGGTGGATCAAGATTTGGCTTGCCCTGGAAACAATCTGTGCATGCAAACAAATCTTGCCATGACTATTGACACCAGTATCAACGTCCGAGACTGGAGATTCCCGTTCATTGACTTTGTCGTCTACAGGATACACCTGGAAGACCTGAAGGAAGTAGTCTCAGTCAGAAGGCGCTCGCTCCGGTTCTATTACAATACGGCCACTGAAATATTGTACCGATGCTCCTACGATGGACTTCTCCTCCGATGTTTATCAAACAAAGAAGCAGCCGAAGCTCTTTGAAAACCTATGACGGAACATACGTAGCTCACCAACTCGGTCCTAAGCTACAGGACCGACTTCGACGCATGGGCTATTACTGGCCCACCATGATGGCTAACGTTGTCGAGTATGCAAAAAAATATTGTGCTTGCCAGCTTCACACCGACTTCATCCACAGACCGTCAGAGGATCTACATCCTAGGTTGCCTCTTGGCCATTTGAAGCCTAGAGCATGGACATAGTGGGACCCATCACCCCTCCCTCATCCAGGGGATACCACTTTGTCCTAGCAATCAATGACTACTTCTCCAAGTAGGCAGAAGCAGTACCAGTGACAGAGGTTAAAAGCTCAAAGGTGATCAGCTTCATCAAGCATAACGTCATCTACGGTTTCGGGGTACCCGAAGGATCATCTACGACAATGGTACAAAATTCATCAGCCATGCGTTTAGCATATTCTGCGACAAGAATCGCATTTAGAATGTGGCATTAACCACCTACAAGCGCGAATGGGACGAGAATCTCGGTGAATACCTTTGGGCCTATCGCATGACGGTACGGACTCCGACGGATAATACACCATTCTTATTGGTTTATGGCAGCAAAATAGTACTGCCTCTAGAGATCCAGATACCCTCACTCCGAGTGGCGATCATGAACCAGCTGATAGAAGAAAATAATCAATGTCGTCGTCTGCAAGATTGGAAGCGCTCGATGAAAAATGCCTCTTTGCTCAACAGCGCATCGAACTTTACCAATCTCGTATTTCACAGGCTTTCAACAGAAGAGTCAAACAAAGAACTTTCCAAGTAGGCGATCTGGTTCTGATAGTCAGGAGATCAATGGTGATTACTCACAAGACACCGGGAAAGTTATAACTCAAATGTGAAGGACTCTTTATCATAGAGACGATATACTCAAACGGTGCTTACCGTCTCGCTCAACCCAATGGGGACTTGTTCATGATGTCTATCAATGGCAAGTTCCTAAAGAAGTACTACTCCTGACATCCTTCAGAATGTACTTCTCTCTCTCTAGTGAGAAGATTTGTGAACTTGACAAACCAAGTTCGCGCCCCTCCTTTGACAATCACATGCTCCTGGAACCCAGTTGTTGCGTTGCATCCCCAGTAGGAGAACAATCATGTCCACATCACCTCTGAGTTGCTTCTCTACACCCCTACAAAGCAGAAACTTACACTACGTAAGATCATGCTCATTACTATGTTTACTATGTCCACATTAACTCTGAGTAAATATCTCGTGCAACCACCCATGCGTTGTTGTACATTGATCGTAGAACATCCACGTCCACATTACCTCTGAGTTGTTCTATATATCCCTACAGAGTTCACTCCTACCAAGTCCATATTACCTCTGAGTAGAAAAGCTCTACCATTAACCCGTATTTACCACGTCCATACTATCTCTGAGTAAATATGTCGATTTCTCCCATTCTCAACTTATTATCTGTACCTAGAAACCAAGGTGCACAAAAGATAATAGGTCCACCCAAAAGATCACAAGAATCATCATAAGAATGAATAAAGCAAAAAGTGTTGGCCCATTACCAAATGGTCACACCTGATTTTGATAAATCAACAGATGACTCAAGTTAATAAAAAATATGTAAACTACTGCTAATATTTCAGGTCAAGTAAATTCAATATCAGAGAGTGTACTACAACATCAGCAAGCATGAAAATCATCATCCCGAAGTACTTATGCACTGGAATCAGTCTGAGTCTTTTTACAGTTTATTATATATTTTATCCTTTATTGAGTCTAGGATACAAATTGTAAAATCGAGTGAGTATTACTGGCTTAGGTTATTCACAATCCACTTGTCTATAAAGCCTACCCATTCATTCAAAGTCCACTTACCAAAGTTCTATTTATCCTATGCAACAGTTTTGACAAAATATTACTAGATGAACTTAGATAAAACTCATGCCGAGTTTGGTCCGAGTTCGGACCGAGTTCGGTTGTTTCATGTTCAATTGTTTGTTACCTCCAAATATGTATGTAACGTTCATTTGTGAAATCTTTGCATCCGAACTCCACCCGAACTCTGCCCGAGTTTAGTTCTAAAAAACACCTATAAATAGAAGAGAAATTTTTTTTTTCAAATCACTCATCATTTTTTCTCTTTATCTATTCCTAAAGTGTTTTTCAGTGTTCTAAAAGCTTTCATACTCCACCTATACATCTCTTAGCCAAAGCCAGTAATATCGATTTGATTTAGAGTTCTTTGCTTCTCAGAGTTGTAAAGAGGTCGTTCAAGTTCAGAAATTATCTCTATTTTAGGAGCTGGTCATGCGCTCGTCACCAAGCATGGTGTTGTGAAGTTGGTCATCATTTGTCACCAAGTACGGTATTGTAAAGAGACTGCAAGCTCTCAATTAGGTTGTAAATAGTAGATTAACAGCAGGCAAGAGTACCTGCGACTGGATTAGTCCTCCAAGAGGAAAACCAGTATATATTGCGATGTTCACTGAGTTTGATTCTCTGATCTCTTGCTACATTTATTTATTGTCTCTTTATTCACTGCCATAGTTATCTGCCTTTAATTTTTTAAGTGGTGATTTATTTTGCTGCACTCGCACTTACTCTATTCAACCCTCCTCTAGAGGTGCTTAACGATCCTACAATTGGTATCAGAGTAGGTTATATTCTAATATAGCAACCTTAGAGAGTATATATGGCAGCCGTAAAATCAATATTCAACGGTGAAGGGCAATCCACAAATAGACCCCCACTATTTGGTGGAACAAACTATACATACTGGAAAACACGTATGACATTCTTCTTAAAGTCTCTTGACTTTGATCTGTGGTCTATAGTTAATGAGGGTTATAAAAAATTGACACCTACAGTGGTTGATGGCGTAATTACAATAAGCCTTATGATAAATATACAGAGGCAGAAAAAGCAAAGGCTAGTCTAGATACACGTGTCATCAATACATTGTTCTGTGCAATTGACAAGACGAATTTCAATCGAGTTTCAACCTGTAAGACGTCTCATGAGGTTTGGAAAGTTCTTAAGGTAACTCATAAGGTACTTCCCAAGTGAAGGAATCCAAAATTAGCATGCTAACACAGAAATATGAATCTTTCAAAATAAAACCCGACGAGTCAATTACATAGATGTTCACTCATTTCCTTGATATTAATAATCCTTTGCAATCTCTTGGTAAGGATTACAGTAATCACGAGAAGATCAAAAAAGTGCTACGGGCTCTAACCAAGAACTGGAACCCAAAGGCAACGACAATCATTAAAGGAAACGATATTACCACAATGACTCTGGAAATACTTATGGGGAAGCTGATGAACCATGAGCTGGACCTCAAGAGTTTGAAGAAGCAATCCTAAAAGAAAAATCTACCGCCTTCAAAGCTCAAGCCATAAGATCAACATGCAAAGATTCTGATAAAGAATCATCCAGTGGTGATGAAGAAGCCCTGCTAGTGAAAAATTTCAGAAAATTCTTAAAGGTTGTACAAAAGGAAAAAATATATCCATGAAAGCAATAAAGAAGAAACAATCTGTATTGGATGCAAGAAGTCAGGGCATATGAAGAAGGACTGCCCTACTCCAAAGAAAAGCAATCCATATGATAGATCAAGATCAAGCCGAAGAACAACAACTGGTCAAATGTATGCAAATACAAGTATCTGGCATGAAAGTGATGCTAGTGAATCAGAGGAAGAAGATAGACCCTGCAGCACTACAAATGTCTGTCTTATGGCTTTCGATAAGGTATCCTCAAATCACCTATATGATGACTTTACTTTCGATGAGCTAGAAAATGCCTTCAATGAATTACTTGAAGAACACAGAAATGTGCTTGACAAGTATAAGCAATCTCGAAAAGAAGTCAAGGCATGCACAACCGAAGTAGCTAGATTGTCAAATATCGTTGAAGATATTAGAGAGACATCTACTACCGGTAACACAGATAAGAAAGCCAAGCTTAAAGTAGACTATCATAAGGCTATCCTCAAAATTGAAAAGAAAAAAGAGACTATGTTAAGTTACAAGAGTTATATGACATAGAGAAGAAGAGGCACTTAGTCATAGAGCAAAGACTTATTGATATGACCGCTAAATATGAAGAGTCTTATGTGGTTTCTAAAAGTTAGAAATCAAGTTAGGCAAACAGGCTATACATGTGACACAGCCTAAAGTCAGTCCTAATGCTAAGCATACACCTAAGAAGACTAAACCATAGAAAGCATGTAAGAAACACGAATATCACCAAGCTTTCACATATAGGTTTTCAAGAAACTGCATATGCATGTCAACACAAATTCAACTAACACGTTTTCAAAACTTACTTGTACGTACTCGGTACTCATGGGCATATATCACAGTATTGTCTAGCAAGAAAGCTTGTTAACAATCACACACTGATTTGGAAACCTAAGACTAATCAACGTGGACCCTTCAATAAATAGGTACCAAAGGATTCATCTACTTATTTTATAGGTGGACCCTCAACCCTCTCATGCCAAAAGCAAGTGGATCTTCGATAGTAGATATTCGTGGCACATGACTAGTGATGCATCATTGTTTGCTATGCTATCGTTGAAGAAAGAAGGATACGTCTCCTTCGAAAACAACCTGAGAGATAATATCATTAGAAATGACATTGTTGGTATATCTCCTTATCCTGTAATAAAAGATGTTTGTCTAGTTACGAAATTGAAACATAACCTACTGAGCATGTCACTTGGCAGATAATGGTTATGTCATTAATTTTGTAAAAGATAAATGTATAATATATGATATGTCATCTGGTAATCCCGTATATGAAGGGATTAGAGAAGACAATATTTATGTTTTATTTCTAGAGAGTACTAATAATACAGAAAGATGCATAGTAGCAAACTTAGATGAAGGCTGGCTGTCACAACCCGTACCCGGGATAAGGGTACGAGTGCGTAACAGCGCCCAGCCTATGCCACAGAAACAGCATAGATCGCTGTGGGTCTGCTAATCTAACTACAATATATAATAATATGTCATCTTCGAACAGAGGATATAATATGGAAAACAGATAACTCAATCAAAATCTAGCAGGAAGAGTTTAAGGCACGAATATAGATAGATATGAATCACAGAGTACAATATCCAGATCAACAGAGAGAGGGAGAGAAAGAAAGAGAGTGAGTCACAAAGAATATAGTTATACAATCTCAAAATAATAACACAAACATAAGTAGCAAGCTGGAGACAAAGTCTAGTCAAAACCTGCTCTAACTGAGCTATAGCTAAAGTCTCCTCAGTCGGGGGCTAATAACTGCTGAACGAGGGTGTCCAAGTCAATACCTACTACGTCATATGGCCCGTAGTAAGTATAGCAGTCCTTTTAACCGTTATCTGTAATATTTTGTCAACATATCCAGTCAGGATGGAACGAGCACAATCAATTAACAATAGTTCATAAGATAGGATAAAAGCTACAAGACTGTAAATAGAGAGTATATACAAGAAATTATGAATGTACATGTAAGTATCATAGCAAGGTAAGCTGTGAATCTAGAGTTAGAACTAGGCAAGTAAAATTAATCATGGCATGTACAAGAAACAAAAATCATCTATCTAGGTGTGTGAATACTAGCTTCGATATATGGCCAGCTTGGGTAAGAGCAAGGTCTAACGATCTAGCCAATCATACATGAAGTGTAGGATTGGCATTCACAAGGTCTACACAAAATAAATAAGGCAGATAATGACCACACATCTACGCTAATACTCACCGCCCCCGACTGGTAGAGTGGATCCAAATAAGACACGTTACGACACGGGATTCTATGAGAATGGAGCAAGTCTTCTCGAGAATCGGTGTCCATACAATGCACAAGAACTACAGGGGGCTTGCACAAGATAACAAGGAATAACATCTCATGTCGGGATCTATGAATACAAATTCGTGTGAACAATGTGTCAAGAACAAGTATATCTACATTAAGTACATGAATTATAACAGTTATCATAAATTGAAAATTTTATCAGAGAATGTACTCGCCTGTGATATGATGAAAAATGTCAACTGAGTCCAATATAGTACCTCGAGGACCTAAAGATGGAATGTTGTATTAATATAATATTGTTCTGGAAGTAAAAGCAAGTCAACCTAAGTCAAACTAAGTCATACTAAGTCATACTGAGTCAAACTAGGTCACATGAAGTCAAACCAAGTCAAACTAGGTCATACTAGGTCATATGAAGTCAAACTAGGTCAATCTAGGTTAAAGGTCGACTTACAGTTGACTTTTGGTAAACTGGTCAACCATGGTCATCCCCAAACCTATCTAGGTCAAACTAGGTCAACAGTTGACTTATGGTTGACTTTTGGTCAACTGGTCAACTCCTAGTCCATTCTAGGTCGAGTGTTGACTTTGCGTTGACTTTCAGTCAAAATGGTCAATCGTGGTCAAACTATACCACAAATCCAATTTCTAATCTTTACCTACCAAGTTATCCTAATTCTAACCCTACCTAACCTTATTAACCTCATTACCTGAGAATATAGGTAATACCCCTTTACCTTACCTTTGTACATTACCAAGGTAAACTCATTACCTTAGCCTCTAACCAATACACTTGCCTATTTTACCCTCACTCTATGTATCCTTCAATACCCTACTAAGGTATTCTAACATCTACCCTAGTATCTTGATACCATACCTCGGTATCTTGATACCTACCTCATTACCTTACCTTAGATAAGGCAAATACCATTTACCTTGCAGGTAAAGGTAAATGTTAGGATACCCACCTTGGAATCCTAAGATACCACTCTAACTTAACTCCATCTAACATCCGAACAAAGATACCACTTGGTATCCTATTCTAGACACTAACACACACTCTAACCATAGTACCTAGGATACTAACATCTCACAATACTAATATCCTAACATAATAACATATACATAACACACACACACACACACACACACACACACACACACACACACACACACACACATATATATATATATATATATATATATATATATATATATATATATATATAGTATCTTCCCTCCTTAAAACATACATCTAACCACTACTAAAACTAACCAAAACACACACACAAACACACTAGAAACACTCTCACACACACACCAAACATACATACATGTATGAAGCCAAGGGGGAGGGGTTTATGGCTGCTAATAGCAGCCATGAAGCTGTTAAAATCAGCAGCTTTTATAAGCTACTGCCGCTGTTGAAATATCAGCAGCATAGATGCTGTGCAGTCCCGCTTTGGGGTCTGCTAGCTGCTGTTGTGGAGGAGGTTTGCTGCCCTATAACCCCACCTCAATACCCCTTCATACCCTCTACAAACTCCCCTTCTAAACACCCTCTAATCACTCCAAAATTCCACTCAAAACCACTCCAAAAATACTCCAAAAGCAACCACACTCCATCCCACTTCTCACAAACACTCTCCATACTATCAACCAAACACTCAACCACAACCACCAATTAGATAGATATGATTCCCCCAATCTCTCTATACCTAGAAAACACCACCACACACCCACACACATATCAAATATATATAGAAATGCCTAAAACAGTCCACTATTTAATAATGTGAAATTTGACACATTGATACATACAAATATGATATGTAGGCCTAAAACACATATCCAAATTTGTAGGGTACCTAATGTAACCCATGGGGATCAATCCTAACATGATTAAACTACACTCTAATCAATCTAAAACTAAAATTAGACATCAACATGTCCTCTTTGGCATTTTTACAAGCACTTGGTGTGCCCTCTTTGGAATCTCTCCACGGGACACACCTATATTCATGCAAATACCAAAAGAGGGCTCTAATAAGCCTCTAAAATATTCTAAATGGTGAATCTATCATTTGGGGGTGGGTTCCTATGGATCAAAACAACAAATACTATATAAAATGACAAGATGGAGAGAAATCTGCCTATTGGGAGTTGATTCCCATTGAAAACTCCAAAGGACACGAAGCCGACACAGACTCTTCGTCTAAAAGGACACCCCTCCTTTCTTTTGGCTCCATAATTCTTGTAGCTCCCTCTCCTTACAAGAATGAGAGAATTTGGTGGAGAAAAGAGAAGATTTGAGAGATGAATCAATATGATTTGCTCTCAAGATTGAAAAGAACACTAAAATGGAAATGTAGGCTACTTTGTTCTCTTGGCTGCCATAAGGGTTTGGTTTGAGCTAATAGAAAATGTCTAATATGTCCCTAATAGGTCCCTTTTGGTTAATCTAAGTCATGCGAAGGTTTGGGGTCAAAAGGGTCAAGTTTCTAATATCTAAATAACTAAACTTGTCATGTGGGTTTAGTCTAAATGCACTAGCCTAATGAGATGAGTTTGTGGGCCATGTCTAACTAATCTTTGGCTCTCGACTAGAGTCTAAACTACCCGGATTACTAACACAAGTCAAAACTAGACGAAACTCAAACCCGGGTAAACTAATTCCCAAAATAAAATATTAATAAATAAATATTCAAAAAAATATTAGAATATAAAAAATAACAAATTTACCCTCATTTTTGAAAATAGATAGTCACACTGGCTGTGGCATATCATGCAAGGACATGCTAATATGGATGCTATCTCACGAATAAACACTAAAAAGTTGGTAAAAGGACTCCCTGAGATATCATTCAAGAAAGATATGGTACGTGCAGACTGTGGAAAGAACTAAGCACATTGGTCTACATTTAAATCCATCAATGCTGTAAGTACTTCTAGACCTTTGCAGTTGACACATATGGATTTATTTGGTCCTAGTAGAGTCGCTAGTCTTGGCGGTAAACTCTACGCCTTTGTTATTGTTGATGATCTCTCTCGCTTTACTTGGGTTTACTTTTTATCAAACAAAAGTGATGCAATTTTTGAATTTTAGATATTCTACAAAAGGTATAAAACAAAAAAGGTTTCATGATTACTCGTATCCGAAGTGATCATGGTGGCAAATTCAAAAATACTAATTTCAAAAAGTTTTATGATGATAGTGGATATTACCATGAGTTTTTTGTCCTAGAACTCCTTAACAGAATGGTGTTGTGGAGCGGAAGAACCGTACTCTAAGCGAGATGGCTAGAGTCATGCTGAATCAACATAATCTTTCTAAATATTTTTGGGCAGAAGCTGTAAGTACAGCCTGTCATATTTTAAATAGGGTGTTAATTCGACCTATCTCGAAGAAAATACCTTATGAACTTTGGTTTGAAAGAATTCTAAATATTTTATATTTTAAATTTTTTGGATGTCGTTGTTTTATCCTGAACACCAAGGACAACTTGGGAAAGTTCGACTCTAAAGCAGA
Source organism: Iris pallida (assembly GCA_029216955.1). NCBI lineage: Eukaryota > Viridiplantae > Streptophyta > Magnoliopsida > Asparagales > Iridaceae > Iris > Iris pallida. The sequence goes on along the minus strand of JANAVB010024997.1, from coordinate 8,399,057 downwards.
TGAAAGGATACTTCTCGGATATGCTGCTAAGAGTAAGAGAGATAGAATTTTCAATAAAAGATCTTTGATTGTTGAAGAATCTATTAACGTTACTTTTGATGAGCTCAATAGTCACAGATCTAGCGACAGTGATGATAAAAATATACAAGCCATAACCGATAAAAGCTATGTGGAAGATCTGACTCATAGATTTGAGTCATTGAAGTTCTTGCCAGATCATCCAGAGACGCTCATTATAAGTGATATATCAAAAGGTGTAAGTATACGCTCTTCATATAGAGATACTGAAATAGCAGATAATGTAGCCTTCATTTTACAAGTAGAACCTAAGAATATAGCAGATGCTTTTAATGATGATTTTTGGATTGATGCCATGCAAGAGAAACTTAATCAATTTGAGAGAAACCAAGTTTAGGAACTTGTTCCTAAACCTATTGGTCAATCGATAATTGGTACTAAATGGATGTTTCGAAATAAATTAAGTACATATGGACAAGTTCAACACAACAAAGTATGTCCAGTGGCCCAAGGTTATAATCAAGAAGAAGGTATTGATTATGACGAAACATATGCTCTTGTTGCCAGACTAGAAGCTATCCGCATGTTTTGTACATTTTCATGTTTTAATTATTTCAAATTATTTCAAATGGACGTGTGTCACTACCACATTTCTGGCTTGAGAGTATTTTTGTCTTTTTGGTGATTTTGAATTTTTAATTAATTTATTGAATTGGTGAATTCTAGTTTGACTTTGACTTGCTGAGACAAGTAGACTAGCCTAGAACCTAACCCTAGCTATGGTAACCCTAGTCTAACTTGAGTTAACTCATTTTAGTCATTAGAGATTAGTTTTAGAATGAGAGGATTAAGTTTAGTGGAATTAAGTCATGACTTACGGTTTTATGAGATGGCTTTTGACTTCATGACTTAAATAATTATGACTTAAGCGCATGGGCCAATTTAAGAAACCCTAACCCTAATTATTCAACCCATGGCTAGCCATAGGAGAACCCCCCCTATTTAATGTCATGTTGAGGTGTTCTTGCCTCTTTTAGAGCTTGACCTAGAAATTGAAGAAAATATATTTTCTTTCCTTCCAAAAATCCCAATAAATTCATTTTAATTCCTTTTTAACCCTAGTCATTTGTATTAGGATCTAATTTATGGTTGTTTATTATTTCTGGAGGTTCATCTCAGTTTTGTTGTCATTTGGAGCTTGGAAGTTGGTATTTGGAATCTTTCTATTGGGGCTTTCTTGGAGGATTGACACTCATAGGTAAAAACTTTCAAATTATGTTTTATTCCTGATTTTAGTGCATTATAGCTTAGGGATAGGTGTCCCCTAGCTACTGTAAAATTTTTGTGTCATTTGCATTAGGTTACGTGTCCGTATCGGACACGTATCAAACCTTATAGGCTAGGTGTTCGACGAAATGCTCGAACCAATTCGATTTGCTGTTTTTGCAAACCTATTTGAATAGAAACTTAGATCTAGGGTTTGCATATGGATTTCTATTGTTTCTTCCTAATTTTAGTTTCGTGTCGTGTCCACACGGGGACACGAATATGCTGACCGCGCGCACGTACGCTGTGTCCTGCATTACGGGGCTGATAACTTCTGACACAGGACACGTGGACACGCCATATTTGGTGAGAGTGATGGGGCATTGTCTATCACTATCCTCCCAAAATTTGAAAGCATTTGGTTGCGTGTGCGAGGAGAAATCCTCCCCGCACTGGTCGTACGGGCTACGCACGAGCTGCTGTGCTCACATAGTTTTCACCACTGACACGCGTGCGGACACGCCTGGACACGCGTCTAAGACACATTGCAGGGTGTCCAAAGGGTAGTCCTACCCTGGGCGAACCTCTGTGCACAAGCATGAGACACGTGTCGCTTTGTATCGAGAGCACGAGGGCTCGACACCGCTCGACGACGCATTCAGTGCACAGTGCACTCGTATGGTTTTTGTGTGTCTGGACACACTCATGTCCACTTGGTAGGACACGAATGCCTTGTTTGACACATGTACACTTGATTCTTGGTTTACCAACCCTCATTTTGGATTATTAATGTGTTTGATAGATCGAATTTGGTTTTCCCGTATCGGACTGATGCTCAAGTCTAGTTTTGAGTTTCAAATCTTGATTCCCTATTTTTAAACTGAATTTGGTGTTTAAATTAACATATAGATTCATACACATGAGTGATTACATTGCTACAATGTTGATTTTTGGTTGATGTGGGTTTTAGATTTCGAATTTGGGATTTCTATTATGTGATGACTGATACTCATTCCTGTTCTTTAAATCCTGAACTTAAATTCCAGTTTAAAACTAATTTTAATGATTAATTTCCATGTTTAAATCCTTACACATGTGTATAAGTTTACTGTTGATGATGATTACATGAATTTGTTGAGGATAGCAAGGTTATGGGATTTTCTAGTAGGGATTGACTGTTAACTAGACACTGTTAGACTGATACATTATTCACTGTTTTATAATCCTAATTTTGATTCCAGTTTTGACTAAATTATTAATATTTAATCACCATGTTTAAATCTATTACTATTGTGTTAGACTACTGTTAGGTAGTTACATGTTAGATTAGGATAATGTCAAGGAAAATAGATTTCGAATTGGTGTTAATGTTAGGTTGATTATGAACTGTCATCTTCCCTTTTTCCTGAGAACTGAAATTCAAATTGATTCCTGTTAAAACTAATTTTGAATGTCAATTTGCCATGTTAGATTCCTATTCCTGTGTAACATTTAACTGTAATCTGGGGGTTGTGTTTGATGTAGGAAATTGGGATTCAAATGGGATGATATGGATTCGAAATTGGGTTGGATGGTGGGCTGTCATTGAAAAACCTGAGTTTGTTTACTGTTTTTCCATATACACACACACACCATGCTCTTATGTCTCCACCTACACACACCCTCACATGTATCTATACTAACCTAAACAATATTGACACATAACACTCTACTGTCCTCTATTACACCATATCACACACATGTTCATATCACACACCCACACTTTATGGTATCACACTCACACCCTCACTCCACACACAGATGTGACACTACACTGTCATCATATGTTAGTACACACTGTTTTCTAGATTTACACATACATACCCACATGGTCACATGTATTCCTCTCCCTATCACCCTATGTATATGTATATATATATATATATATATATATATATATATATATATATATATATATATATATATATATATATATATATATGTATATATGTATACCTATATGTGATATATACATCATAATGTAACCTAAGTGTGTTCCTTACATAAATTAAATATATTATTGATATATGTATATGTGTGAAATGTGTGTGAACTATACTAAATTAGATTAATATTGAAATGTGCGAGAATATATGTAATGTGTGAATATGTGTTCTAGGCTATGGCCTATAGTCTATGGCTCATAGCCTGTGTATATAGCCTGTGTATATGGCTTAAGCTACAAGAAAAATGACTTTTTACGACATTGAAATTACGACGTGCATAAATAGCATGCCGTAAATAATTGATTCACGATGTACATTTCACTAAATGTCGTAAAAGGGTCAAAATATAAATATCTTACATTTATTTATACTATTGACGACATGCATACAATGTCGTAATTGTTTATACCAAACATGACATACAATAAACGTCGTAAAGATGAAAAAATAGCGCCAATTTTTTCAGAACCCGCCCACCAGTTTCATCTAAGAAAAACTTTTCAACCCCCTTTCCTTCACTCCCAGGCCTTTCTTCTTTTTCTTCTTCTTCTTATTTTCTCTCTCTCTTTCTCGACTCAACTTCCGTGGTTTCAATTCCTCACCTCCTCGAGATCGAAAGTTAGGATTTCTCCATCTTCTCCCTCTACTCACATAAACCCTAATTCCAGGCTAGGGTTTCCATTTTATGCCATTGATTTGTTTGTCGTGATAGAATAAAGGTTTGATCTGTCCATTAAATTAGGGTTGGGGCTAGGGTTCCTGTATCCATTCTCCTTCCTGCGACATAGGTGGGAGAGCTATGATCTCTGATGATGAAGGTGAGTACTTCTCTTTCTATCAATAGTCTCATTTGCTTTAATTTTGGGTGTTTTTGCATTGTTTCTACAAATTTGGTAGATGAGTTTAAGGAGGAAGAGGAAGGACGAGAGGCTGACAAGGAAAGTAACGGCAGAATCAACAGGGATGACGATGAAAACGAGGAGGAAGAAGAAGATATGACAATTTTAATGTTTCTTCGAGTCTTTTTGGGGGAAATTGAGAGTAACGAAAAGAATCAACCTATATACATGATTTCTGCTAGTCATATTGTTAGGAATGTTGTTGTTAAAGATTTACAAGTAGATGCACACATCGACTCCTCTTTATATTTAGTAATGAAAATCTAAAGGACTTATCTCAGCCCAAGCTATCAAACCATTCATCGCAGACAATCCTACATGATAACATGACTCAAGAATTTGTTTTCAGGCTTTTCCATGGTGTGATCTCTTTTTTCCATCTGTCTGTTTTGTTTATATGGAATAGAGTCGTTAATTTTTATTGTTCTGGAATGCAATTTCTAACAATTATTAGGATCTTTCACCCCTATAGCTTTTGTAGTCAAGATTCCAAAGTTATTCTTTTTTGTTATCGGTAGATTGGTACTGCAGTTGGTGGAAAAACAAATGCATTTTATGGATTTAACCATGATATGTTTTGTTATTTGGAGTTACATATCTTTCTTTTTGGTTAGGACTATTTATTTTCTTGATTGTATATTTATGTTACCTACATATTGTGCATTTTATAAGATGCTGATATGAATGATATTATTAATTATCAGTCGTTGATATTTAACTTTTAACCATTTTATATTCTGACCCGCTATTTTCTTCTTCTTCTCAATTTTTAGTTTATTATCATGCTACTGTTTGGGGGAGAACTTAATTAGGATATAGGATGTACTAACAGAAGATGGGTAAGGTTGGGGATTGGTAGAGGAAAAAGACATAGAAAAGATTGGAATAGTTCTTTATGGAAAGAAATACATGATAACTGTGGAACGATGGCTTTCACAATAATTATAGGTGATTTGTAGTATGATATGAAGTTAGGTGCTTTGATTTGGTCGAAGTCTTAGAAAAGAAGAGAAAATACCCAACTTAACATGTATGGAGATAATTAAAGAACATGTAAGAATCACAGGATCATGACCAATCTTCATTAATTCCTCTGACTACTTGAGATTGAATCACGAGTATACCACCAACCACTTGCCATTGAAAATTGGTCATGTAGTTCAATATGTCTGACGTAAATATAGACAACTGTAGGGTGGAGTGACGAATGAGAACAATATTGACAGGTTTAAGATGGGTAGATAAAGTGGAGAGTTACTTGTGCTGTGATAGTCATTTGCTTTGGCAGCTTTGCGAATATTTCCATAGAAAGGCAAGAGACCTACTTGTATTCTACATTGTGTATTCTTTATGGGCAATGAAGACGGCTTAACCATTTAAGACAAATATGGGCTTTCATGATGATTCTTTCTGGTTTTTTTGCTAAAACTTGTCTGATAATTAGTTCAGAGATGGTATCATATGAGAATAGGTAATTTGAAAGGCTTAGAAAAGGGTGTCTTATGACGCACTGTAGATAGCCGTATAAAGATTCTGGTTATAGTTGTGATATATGATGATGTCTTTTACTGTCAAATGCATGTTTATAGTATTATCAAGTGTGACAACTTTTTACCTATCTAATTGATTTGTTTGGTTCGACTTCGGAATGCAGGTCCTTGCTGGTTGCTAATGCTGGGGACTTCGGAATGCAGGTCCTTGCTAGTTGCTAGCTAATTGATTTATTTAGTTTACTGTCAAATGCCTGTTTATAGTGTTATCAAGTGTGACAACTTTTTACCTATCTAATTGATTTGTTTGGTTCGACTTCGGAATGCAGGTTCTCTCTCAACCTACATTATTAAAGTTGCTTGCAGTAGATTTACCTGTGTCTTGTCCATGCTTTGGCATACAAAATAAAATTAATCAACTGAGGATGATAATTTATATTATCAAACTATGGGCCCTATAATTTAATCAGCTGGTGGTGGTGCTACATTACTCAAAAGGTTGGCAAACCAAGAACTCTACAGAAAAAGAAGATGAAGCAACAAGATTACTATAAGGATGATAATATCTCTCTTCTCATTTGTAACTAAGTAATTATTTACATGATTCTTTAAAGTAGATGTAAATATTACAGTGATGCATGTGTTGAATTGGGATGCATATGCATGTCACTTTCATGTTGATGAGCAATCTGTTAATTACCATAAAGCCATTACTTTCATTTTTATTTTCTTTCTTTTCATCTTATCATGCACTGTAAGAGTTTCTCTAGGCTTATTTATTTATTTATTTCAGGTTGGAGTGCATGCTGACAGAGAGCAATATATATATCGACTTGGTAGGACTGGTCGCAAAGGCAATGAAGGAAAAGACATTTTGATCTTGGCACCATGGTAAGTATTCTTCTTATCTAGCATTAAGGATTTGCCTATAACAGATGCTCAAAAACCGCTAATTGATCCAGACATAAAAAAGGTTAGTTGATTGATTCATACTGTTCCTCTTTTCTTTGTTTTCTGATATTTAGTATTTAGACAACTTATTATGCTTATGACGTCACACGAGGACGTAGATAAAACACCTATCACTTATTATGTTATTCTAAGAGCACCACCACGAGGTTTTTACGAGTTAGAAAGTTCTGAAGAGAGTACGTACATGCCATGCGCACCATTAGATGTACTACAACTTGATCCGAATCTTGATGGTGAAGGTTATGTAAGGCTTGATTGTGAGAAGGTGACTTCGGATGAGGTAAATAATTACTATTTTTATACGAATCATAATTATGATTATCCCAAAAAAATGAATTTTTTTGTTGGATTAAACAGAAAATGCATAAATGGTCATTTTTACTCTCTTGCACTAGTCAGTCCACCTGAGTCAGTCTATAAGTTCAGTCATATGAGATGATCATATATAGTTTCCATTTACTGAGGGGGGCGAATTGGCAAACAAAATGAAAACAAGGATGCGTTTGATAACACCCGTACCTAAAGGCTCTGGTATGGTACACGACATGGAAACAAACATTTTTCTGTGTTATGATTATTGAGAGCGCATGTGATTTAGGAATAGAACCCAAAGACGAGAAACAAGAAGCTAAACAGGAATAATACTTGGTCAGGAACCAGGATGCCAGATCTGAGTTTAGGGGTATAAAAGCACACCAGCCATCCAGATGTAATCTAAATCAGGTTTTGATAATTTCATCCAAAATCAGTTGTCCTAACCCTTTTTATAATCTTAAAGGGAAGTGCTAGGGTTTACACTAAAGTTAATTTCTGCAACACTACTAATAGAAACAAATTCAAGGAAAGAAAAGCCAAATAAGGACTTATGCCTTACCATGATGTACTAATTGTACTTACTGGTTAAGATTTAAGAACCTACAAGTGTGTTTGTCAACCATATCGGTGGATATTGTTCATATTCAATCTGAGTTATTATATATACCTCTCTTGCTATGCTTTTTGAATATGCTGAGAGTTAGGGGTGCATCTTGGTCTTTTCAATTCGATTGAATCATATTTTTCCATAAGAGAAATTTACCGACACAAAGAATAACAGTAACACCAAGCTGAACTTAACCACATTATGTCAAAATTATATTTAACCTAACTGTATTGCAAATTGCGTTTAATTCAATCCTAATCACATAGTCACATAATATTTACCATAACTATAAAACATAATAAAATTACATAAGAGTGGAGATGTCAGAACTATCATCATTCATATGAAATACAAAACTACCATTCCATTAATAGCAAAAATATTATCATCACACACACACACACATATGGGGGCAGTGCAGAGTTGTAAAATTCTGCTGTTTATGCGGTTAGGACTGAAAATTGTATAACCATAACCAAAACCAAATTGCAAAATTTTGAATACAAAACTGAGTTAGGTTTGGTTTTTGCAGTTTGAACCACATACTGCACATCCTACTAAAAATCTTTTGCATTTGTTGAAGTTGATGTAACTATTGTTTACATTAATTTGTTCATAGGAAGGATTTCGTTAACAGGATATTGCCATGTTAGAACTTAGAAGTTGTTAATGTTCTATTGACTGCAAAAATTTGCTTGCTAAAACAGTAGATGTTTTTATGGAAGATCTGCAGATAGGTTGTTTAAGGAGGCAAAGCAGCAACTGAACTCACCGAATGCCATCATATACAGCAACATCATATATGCTCATTGGTTAGTATTAAAAGTCAATTCCTCTATTCTGCTGATTTCTCTACATATTATAATGAGAATTTTCCTCTATTTGCTTCTGCATGAGTTTTTTTAGTTCTTTTCAATATTGGATTTCTGCCACATGTTTTCATCATTTTACCCCTCAGTAATGGTACATCATTGTGTATCTGGTACTGAACTGTAGTATAATACACTGCAGTAGGATTTCTGCCACATGAATATTTTTATCTGACCCAGAGGCTGTTGTAGGTCTATTCAGAAACTTGTGAACATGTCAGAATCTGGTGAGGTAAGCTCCATTTGTCTTTATAATCCTTTTTAATAATATCTTGGTGAAAAACTTATAGTTCTTATTATTTCCTTCTTATATGAAGTGATCAAAAAAAGGTGCTAAAAGAGGAGAGAAACAACGTTTAGCTCCCATTCGATGTATTGGGTGCAAGTGAGGTTGGGTTTTATTTATTAGTACCTTAGTAATTGATGAACCTGGAAATCTTTATCATAGTCCCATTCGATTTCCAGGTTCCTGATCAATCCCAAACTTCTTCATAAACCTGACATTCAATTCCTAAACTGCTATGACAGATAGTTGGGACTACTGCAGTTGATTAAACTGATGGGTTGCTAGTGTAGAATATTTTCCTTAACTTGTCTAAACAAAGACTAGTCATGTTCTTTTGAGAGTCTGTATTAAGATCTCAGGAATGACATTTCTGGACTATTTAGATCAGTCCAGTTAGGACTATATTGTCATAGCTAAACCTATAATGAAATATCAGTGATAAACTGAGATTAGTCTCAGGAAAAACCTGGAAATGTGGGTATCAGAGTTCAGTTGAGGACCTGGGGAATTGACACCAGTGTTGATTCAGAGCTACCTTGCCAATATTGGTATACATATATTAGTTTAATTGTTGATTGGCTCAACAGGGAGGTTGGCCTAGGATCAAATTTTAGTAGAATATGTTCTATTGTTTCAATCATGTTTTACATTGGATAAACTAGAATAGGTTGTACTTAATTTTGACCGGCTTGTTTTTGACAGGCTTGTTTAAACTCATTGAAGAAGAAGAAAAAAAGCTCAGTTAATTTTGACAGGCTTGTTTTTTGGTGAGTATTATGATCTTCTTCCTCCCTCCTCTTTGCTCATGTTCAAAGTTGCAAACAAAACATTTCCCATCTATGCGGTGTTTTGGTATGAAAGCTTCAATATAAGCGGTGTTTCCTAGAATAGTCAAAAGTCGATATTCGTGTAATGAAAAAGGTTCAAGTGTATCACCCATCTATGCGGTGTTTTGGTATGAAAGCTTCAAGTTTTCTCTTTACTGGACTTTGTAACTTTGTAACCTTACTGGAACAGACAGCTTCTGGAACAGACAGCTTCTGGAACCTTACTGGAACAGACAGCTTCTGGTTTCCTCCAGTTTTCTCTTTAGCTGATGTTGCAAAACCCAAACGGAAGCTTCCTATTTGGCTTTACCTGCTAGTTTGCCCTTATGGTTTTGTTGTACATGCATATTTTGCTACTTTTTGATTCAACAGTTATGGCTTAATCCAACAGAAATTATTAATAAATATTTTGTTTGCTAAACTTTTTTTTTCCAGTGTAGGTGTGTTGTTGGCTTGTATAGCCTAGAAAGTGTGTGTGCTTGCTAGAATAGGCTGGTTAGGCTTAATGAGACTTGTTTAGCTTAGGCTTGACCTAGTTGACCTAGTTTGACTAGTATAGTTGACTAGAGTTGACCAAGGGCTGACTTTAGCCTAGTTTGACCCCAAACATCATGTAGATGCATTGTAGAAGTCTGTTATATCATTTTAGACTTATAGTGACTTGTACTATTCTATAGGAGACAGACACCACTCCTCGGACAGTAGATTCTCTTCAGATACTTAGGATACAGGCGAACATTGTCTGATCATTTCATATCCTGCTTAGGAGTATATTTCCTGCTTTAGATTACTTTACATGTTGCTGACACGTTGGAAACACGGATTAATACTATATGGATCTTGTCGTGCGATGTTATCCCCTTAGCGGATACATCGGGTATTTTATATTCGTATACTTTATCATGAGCATCGTGTACTCCTTGTATTCATGCTTTTTGTGTACAAATCGTTTGAAATCGTGTATACTCATATTCTCACATGATCTTCGTGTACGACTATACTTCATGTGCAATAACATAACTTGGCTAGATCCTCATGTATTGATTAGGGCGGGGGAGTAGAAGTGGTTATGTATTAAATCCAGTAGATTACTCGTGTGCAACCTCTTTAGATTACTCGTGTACAACATCGTACCGTTTACATAACCGTCTTGTACTCTGAATCACTAGTACTGTTAGTTTCTCATATATATTGTATCTAATTACTTACAGTCTTCCTTTTCATCATGTTATTCTTTCAGTTTCCTACATCTTACTCTCTAGCATGTTTATATTTTCTAACCTGTTATGATTTGTTGAGATGTACTGTACTCGCTCCTGTCCTAACTGGACCTGTTGAAAATATTACAGAGGACGAGGCTAAGGTGTTCTGCCCTACTTATTACGGTGCGACCCTAGAGGACTGTTGTGACCTGGACCAGCAACAGGACCCATTAGCAGTGGATGACACTCCCTTAGATTAGGATGTCTTTCATTTTATTCTGGATTACTGTATTGAGATTCTGAGATGTTATTTGGGATGTGTATTATCTTAGACACTTAGACCTTGTCTGGATTGTATCTCTATAGATTTCTTTTTTGTTCTATCTATCTATCTTTTATCATGCTCTACCTTAGACGTGATTGAGACTGTATTTGTTATGTCACCTCCATTCGGAGTTATATACTGTACAGGTACCTTTATATTGTTAGATGTTGACCTAGGACAGCGTTCTACCGCCGACACTATGGCGTAGGCTGGACGTACCCACGTCTCGTTCCCTTACTCTAGGGTGCGCGTCGTGATAACGTGAAAAGTGTATTTTTAAATGGATTTTTGAAAGAAGAAGTTTTTGTGAAACAACCCCCCTAGTTTTGAAGATTTTCAAAAATTTGATCACGTCTTCAAACTTAAGAAAGCACTCTATAAACTCAAACAGGCACCTCGTGCTTGGTATGAACGCCTAAGTGCCTTCTTACTTGAAAATAGTTTTTCAAAAGGAAAAGTTGATACTACTTTATTTATCAAGTCTTTAGATGATGATATTCTTCTTGTGCAAATATATATTGATGACATCATATTCGGATCTACTAATGAAAAACTTTGTCAAAATTTTGCTAAGTGTATGCAGAGTGAATTTGAGATGCGTATGATGGGAGAGCTGAACTTCTTTCTAGGACTTCAGATCAAACAACACTCAAAAGGAACATTCATCAATCAAGCTACATATACAAAGGACATACTAAAAAAGTACGACTTCGACAACGTAAAGCCAATCGGAACTCCAATGGCCACATCAACAAAGCTTGACACTGATGAAAGTGGCAAACCCGTCGACCAGCGTAAGTATTGAGGTATGATTAGTAGTTTATTGTATTTAACTGCTAGTCATCCTGATATTATGTTTAGTGTCTGCATTTGTGCACGATATTAGGCAAATCCTAAGGAATCACACTTATGTGCCGTTAAGCGTATCTTTCGATACCTTAAGGGAACTTCAAACAGTCGACTTATGGTATACTAAAACCAAATCCTTTAACCTGATAGGTTATTCGGATGCAGATTTTGTAGGATGCAAAGTAGACCGTAAAAGTACCAGCGGTACGTGTCATTTCCTAGAAAAAGCCTTAGTCTCATGGTTTAGCAAGAAACAAAATTCTGTAGCACTATCAACTACTGAGGCTGAGTATATCTTCGTAGGATAATGTCGTGCTCAAATTTTGTGAATGAAGAAAATCTTAGAAGACTATAATCCGAACTACACTAAGATTACTATTTATTGTGACAACACTAGCACTATTAACCTGACTAAGAAACCTGTATGTCACTCACGCACAAAGTACATAGAGATTCATCATCACTTTTTATGTGATCACCAACAACACGGGAATATTTGCTTAGAATTTGTTGACACAGACCATCAACTAACAGACATTTTCACAAAACCATTAGCTGAAGACCGCTTTAACAATCTGCGTTGAGAGCTCGGCATACTTGAATTTTCAGATTCATAATGTAGTATGATTAGTAAATCAATTTATAACTCAAAATTTTAAACTTTATTAATGGAAGTTATTTTGGGTATAAGCCGAAATGGTCCTTCTGTCATACAGGCATAAATAGCCTGAAGAGACACGGTATACTAGTCTTCGGACTACCACTAGCTGGGATCCGGCCCCTACAGCTAACCCAAAGTAATAGAAATTATTAAATTAAGAAGTGTGCAAGTTATACATTGAATATTATCAATTATACATCATTAATAACATTGGAAATACATGCAGTTGAACCCGGGCAGAACTCGGACCGAGTTCGAATGGTAACTGTACGAATTTCCAGAATAGAACAGCCGGCCCTAGCCTTTATATACCCCACTTTTACCACTTCTATTCTCATCATCCCACTGAGAATACTCTCCTAAACCGTAAGTGAAGGTTCTCCTCCTCCTCCTCCTCTTCAAGTTTTGTGGAGTTTTGAAGTGATCCCCTTCATCTTCTTCTTCCTTCTTCCAAAGGTAATCATCTATCTTCTCTCTTTTCTTTCTATGGCACCCAAAGCCCACAAGAGAAAGATTGATGCCTTCCAAGTAGGATCATCTTCATCTGACTACGTCCCAACAAATGTTTTTAGTCCAGCTCGTCCCTCTGATAATGACGACTATGACTGCGATCTATTTTCTGACAGGAAATTTTTTGATCTTTGGTTTAATTCCTTCTTTGGTCGTAAAATCTATACTGGAGCTTGTGTCAACTTTATAATTTTTTCTGAATATGCTTCTACCTTTAACCGACTTGGAATTCGGGACTTCTTTAAAATTGCTGATAATAATTATAATAATGTCGTTAGGATGTTTTACTGCAACTTGCAAGTAAAAGATAATAGCAATTTTTATTCTTGTGTTGCTGGACAAGAACTTAAGTTCAATGCCACTGATATCAGTAAATATTTTTATGTTCCTGATATTGGTGAAGCTTTGGTGGAAAATTAACCACGTCCAATTTTCAGAAGGTGTCACCCAAGACTCCTTTAAAGAATTGATGTGTCACCCTCGTCCTGTCCCACGTAGGGTGTATTCAAAACACTTGAATCAGCACTTCTATGAACTGCATCGCTTTATCTTCTCTACTTTACTTCCGAAAAGGGGATCTTCTGATGAGATCACCTTCATGGAATTATCTGCAATGTATCATGTTCACTTTGGCATTCCTTTCTTCATCTCCAAGACTGTTATGGCCTGGCTGCTCAATTACAGAAGTGCGGGGCGTAACCTTGTTTACCCAATACACATTGCATCTATCTTCAAGAGATTTGAAATTTATCTTCAAATCTGCCATTTCTCTTCTCCTTCTACTGAGCTTAGTAGAGCAAGATTGTATCCCAACCCTCTTCCTCCACCCTATGTCGAACCTGCTGCTCCGGCTCATGATGATGACCCTCAGGCTCCTTCTCCAGCTGCTCCAGCCCTTGCTCTTGGCTTCGACCCAGGCTTTTATCATCGCTTTGATGACTTTGTTACCCTCTCAGCTCAATGTCATTAGAGTTACATTGACTTAGTTCCGCCACATCACCCAGGGATAGGTGTTGCGGAACAGCATTGCTGATATACAATAGAGTCTATCTCATGATCCCACTTATCCTGTTTCGATGATCCATCACCCCAGATTCACTGGTCCGAGGTTCGATGATGAGGCTACCTTTGCTCATTTCGATCCTACTATAGCTTACTTTCCACCGGATGCTCTTGGAGGTGATGATACGCCATTATGATGTGGGACTATAGTTAGTGGTTTTTGGATGTAGTTGCCAGATATGATCTATGTAGTTTCTTTTATAATGTATTAATCTAAAATTTCGAGTTAGACTTTTTATTAGACTCCTTTTGATAGTCATAAACTTTTGATTTATGACTTATGCAGTTTATGTTAGTTGCATCGTATTCTAGTGATATTATGAGATTTCTTTGTCTTTTCTCACTGCTACTTCTAGTTTACTATTGCTACGACTTGTTATATATAGATATGTTCTTTCTTTGTCTTTTGGTGAGCATTGTTGGCTTCACACATTACGGAGGAGCCATAACATTTTGATTATGACAAAGGGGGAGAAAGCACAATACCACCATTTTTTTATTTATATATTTTGGTATAGACTAAAGTTTGTCAATTACCAAAATGGGAGAGATTGTTGGCCCATTACCAAATGGTCACACCCGATTTTGATAAATTAACAGATGACTTAAGTCAATAACAAAATATACAAACTAATGCTAACATTTCAAGTCAAGTAAATTCAATATCAGAGAGTGTACTACAACATCAACAAGCACAAAAATCATCATCCCGAAGTACTTATGCACTGGAATCAGTCTGAGTCATTTTACAGTTTATTATGTATTTTTTCCTTTATTGAGTCTAGGATACAAATTGTAAAATCGACTGAGTATTACTGGCTTAGGTTATTCACAGTCCACTCATCTATAAAGCCTATCCATTCATTCAAAGTCTACTTACCAAAAGTTCTATTTATCCTATGCAACAGTTTTGACAAAATATTACTAGATGAACTTAGACACAACTCAGGCCGAGTTCGGACCGAGTTAGGTTATTTCATATTCAAATGTTTGTTACCTCCAAATCTGCATGCAACGTTCGTTTGCGAAATCTTTGTATCCGAACTCCACCCGAACTCTGCCCGAGTACGGTTCTCAAAAACACCTATAAATAGAAGAGAAATTTTCCTTTTCAAATCACTCATAATTTTTTCTCTTTATCTATTCCTAAAGTGTTTTTCAGTATTCTAAAAGCTTTCATACTCCACCTATACATCTCTTAGCCAAAGCCAGTAATATTGATTTGATTTAGAGTTCTTTGGTTCTCAGAGTTGTGAAGAGGTCGTTCAAGTTCAGAAATCATCTCTGTTTTAGGAGCTGGTTGTGCGCTTATCACCAGGCACGGTGTCGTAAAGTTGGTCGTGCACTCGTCACCAAGCACGGTGTTGTAAAGAGACTGCAAGGTCTCAATTAGCTTGTGAATAGTGGATTAACAGCAGGCAAGAGTACCTGCGACTAGATTAGTCCTCCAAGTGGGAAACTAAGGATATTGACTTTATTCATATTCCCGGAAATGACGATTGCAAGATAACTTACGAATCCTCACAACCAGGGATCATAGTTGCGTTGAGGCATATACCACTCCTTCAGCCACATTGCATATGAAGGCTCAATCTGGTTGAGGTCTTCTGTAGGGACAGGAGGGTCAGTCCTGATGCTACTACTCTCTGACGGTGGATCCTCCTTAACTTCAACCTTGGAAGCAATCTCTTCCCTGATGGTCATCGATTCTTCCTTGACCTCAACCGTTAGTAATGTCTCCTCCTTAACGATCACCGGCTCTTGTTTGACGAGAGGAGTCAGTATCTCTTCCTTCATGAGAGCCTCCGCCTTCGGCATGGATACTGCAACAGAGTCAAAGAAAAGTTAGCAAAAAGACTTAGAAGCTCAAAACAAGCATATGAGACGCATCAACAAATCTGGCACATCAAACTGGGTCGAAACCCATGCGCACAGGTAGAACCTCATCAAAGGCGCACACACAGGACCGAGGCCCGGGAGCATTTGAAGAAAAGCTTCGGTGCATCATCCGGACTTAAGTCCATGCGCGTCAGCAAAAGGAGCTTCGGCGCATCATCAGGACTTATGTCCATGCGCGTCAGCAAAAGGAGCTTCGGTGCATCATCAAGACCTAAGTCCATGCGCATCAGCAAAAGAAGCTTTGGTGTATCATCAGGACCTAAGTCCATGTACGTCAGCAAAAGGAGCTTCGGCACATCATCAAGACCTAAGTCCATGCGCGTCAGCAGAAGGAGCTTCGGCGCATCATCAGGACAACGTTCGTGCACATAAGCAAAGGGAGGCCTAGGTGTGTCAATAGGGACGCTACTCATTCCCACGCTCCCCAACTGTGTTGCAACGAAGTGAAAACACCAAGACATAGGATCACTCGTCGATCACCGCCGGCCGTACGTCGGCGTGCGTCGCTGCGACAATGGGGGCATCTTCCACGTCGACCTCCACAGGCTCATTGTCTTTGCCCCTTCCTCTGCCAGCACCACTAAGGGAGTCTTAGGATCCATATCTCTAAAGACGTTAGGGTTTTCGAAGACTCTAGAAGAAGAAGGAGAAGGAGAAAACAAAACTAGAAGACTCGCTCTCTTTCTCTCTCCTATAGATGCCTATTTATAGGCATGAGCCATGCGCGTGAACCGATAAAGGCTGACATCAGCAAAAACTCTTCGGGTCTCGTGAAACTGACGACTGCATATCTTCCAAAAGATTATCATTAATCTTCCAAAATTTGAGGTGTTATCTTCTTGATAAGAACATGCGCCGCCAAAGCAATACGCGAAGCGGTCATACGTCCAGAAGAGCCATGCGCCCAGAACAATGACTACCCATGTTTCTTGTTCAAAGTATTCTAAAATTTGGCAGAAAGTTTTGAAAACTTTGAAGGGGTTCTTGTATATGCATGGATTTTCAGGCACATCTAAGGCCGGAACTCCTATGAGACCTAACTCTCATGCGCCAGAAATCATCATGCACCAAGAACAGAATATTTGGTACAACAGAGAACAACAAAGAAGTAGAGACATATAAATGGGGCTTTTATTTCATATGAAAGTCTATTACATATATTTTATAAAGGAGAATTCTTTCACAAAAGAGAAAGAAAATCCTAAAAGCTACATTCAGGTGCAGTGCTACAGCCAGGTGTATCACTTTAACGTACGCTAGGCGCATCACTCAAGTGCTATAGCCAGACACATCATTCCAGTATCTCAGCATATACTCATCCCCGTGCATTGTTAGAGCAAATCACTTTCTCGTCAGCATGCGGGCACTCTAGCAGGAGGAGTGGCTTTTCTAGCCTAACAAATCGGGGTATTATATCACCGACCTGCGGCTCTTCCAGCATAACAAAAATTGGGACATGACTGCCCCGATCTTTGGATGCAACAGGCACCTTCAGCCTGTGTCGGGATATGACAATCCTGATATTTGGATGCAATATGCACTTTCATAGGGTTGATGATAGAAAAAAACTCGGCACATCTTGGCCTTCGAAAGGAGTTCATCGTCAACTCGCTAAGGCAGAGGACCGATCGAGTTTGTCTTCATGAAGGAAAGCTAAGTGAAATGAGAAACAAAACTCTTCACAAAGCTATTTATAGGCCGGGGCAACCCTCGCCCATGAGCCAAGTGGCAGTCTCCTCGTATTCTGTGTAATAAATTTGCGTTTATAACGATGAATCTGCCTCTTCATATTCAACTAAGTCAAAACAGCAATTAAGGCCTCGAAAAACCTCAACTGACGGGCCAATAAGGATGCGCCATGTGGCAGATGTGCCGTCAGCACTATGCGCTCTGTACCGATGCGCCTAATGGGATATAGAGCCATGCGCCTGGTGGGACACAAACTGATGCGCTGTAAGCCCCCTGAATTTTTGGGATTTATTTTTAAATTTTCTAAATGAATTATTTTCGATAATTCATTTTTATTTAATTAATTTTGATCATTAAATGCTCTTTACCGTAATTTTGATTTCTAGAGCATCAGGGATGCCAGTCTCTGGAAGCTTTCTTCTCTAAGTTTGTAGTAGACAGGATTTTCTTCTTGTTGATATATCGTGTCCCACTCAAACTTGTTTCCTTGTGCTATTTTTACTTTGCACAACTTTCGGGTCAATTTAGACCAATTTATCGTCTTTCGTAATTTGTGACTTAACATCCAACTTAATTTCCGGGCCCGACATCGGTCCAATCCAGTCGACCCAATATATGGCTCTGGCCTGTTTTGAGTCTACTATACACGTGCCACTTGCGTGCCACCAAATAGATCTCCCTTGTGCTCCCATTTTCTCCTTGATTTTAATTGGTTTAAATTGTTATTTTAATTAAATCTTGGCCCTAACTCAACCAAACTTGGTCTAACACTGTCACGTCCCAGAACCAGAACACTAGAGAGCGGAGGCAGACATAGCCAGCTACGTATAATGAAATGGGATCCACTCCACTATACGGTCACGGCTATCTAGATATATGAGGGTTTATCTACAAACCAACAGTCTCTTAAGGTCATGAACAAGCCTAGTGTCTCAATCACAAGAAAGTAAATAAATGTTACAAGATGTAAGATCACCAAATATACAATAGTAAGGCGTCCCAAACATTACATATTCAGTTGATCATGAAGCTAGTCGTTACAAAATGTAAGGACTAGCAAGAGTTTTAGTCATACATGATCAATCCTAGGTTGCGAATCATGTTACAGCCCGTTGGCAGACAGTAAGTAAAATGTACACGAGCTAACACTTGCCCGGCGGCTAAATGCCTCAAAAGAATAATTTTACAATAGAGTAGGAGAGCCAAAATAAACCCACTCGTTGCCCTGGTTACGTCTGGTGGTCACCATCAGGCTAGAAAATAGTGGATCCTCTGGTGCTGCTCCAATATCTGGTCACACAAAACCAGCTGGGTCAGACCCCAGAAAGAGTAAGTGCCACAAAGGAGGCTTCACTTAGGAACTAAAACCGACAATTAGCACAAGAATATAATTATATAATAAAAGACAGTAATGAAGGAAAAGCATAACAGGTGATATACGATGAGATAGCCATGGGACTATTCAGATAACCAGGTTACAACCCGTAAACCAAACAAGGACCGGGTTGTAACCCTTCGTCTGAACAGAACTTGGTTTCTCCCACCATTTATCGGTAAGATAAAATAAGAAATCAGGACATGTAACAATCTTGTACAGGATCAAGACAAGACTAGACTGATGAACTCCATCCAACATTTCACGGCCAAGCAATGAGTACGGCTTGATACTTTAACTAGCTAAGGTTATCACAGGCCTAGTTAGTAACAAGATGCAGCGAGATTATTCCACAGCCACAAGCCCTGCAGACCATCCAGGTTACCCAGGTCGAATATTAGGGGTTGAATTCAAGTGGGTACATCGTCCAGGAAATGCATGTACCCTTAAGTGACTTAGAGGGTGAAACATATGACAGTGTGCTAGAAATGTGCCCTACTCGACGGCATGCTACGATCCCAAGAGCGCCCAGGTAACGGGATTACCTGTAGTTGGAAAATCTCTTCATGACTACTGTGTTATTCTAGTTATTAACCTTAGTCCCTTTTAGTGGGTACTCCTGACCGTGGTACTCATGGGACCCATCCTAAACATGATGCAAGACCAGACTGGTTTAATTATACAAGCACAATCGCCTACGGTGTCCAGGTTATTTATACTTGTCATGTCATGTCATGTTAGCCGTTACAACAACCTGTCAGGTTTTCTTGCCAGGAGTACGCCACGGCGGGCCATTATCATGCATTATCATGTTGTGCCCATGTATCGTGTCAGGTTCATGTATCATGTCGTGTTCATGTTACAATTATCCCATATTACACTAAGGATCAAGAGAAACAACACGGATAAGGTAACAAGAATTGTCATGGCAAAACAAATGGTACAAGAGATAAAAGGGGTGTCCGGGATAGCACACACCAGCAAACAGCATGTGCTAGGACAGCATGCGCCAGCAAAACAGCATACGCCAGCAAACAGCCAGCAACAGTATGTGCCAGCAAACAGCATGGCAGCAGTATTTTGCCAGCAAACAACATGCGCCAGGAAACAGCATGCGCCAGGACAGCATGCGCCAGAAAATAGCATACGCCAGCAAACAGCATGGCACCAGTATTTTGCCAGCAAACAGCATGCGCCAGCAAACAGCATGTCAACAGTATTTTGCCAGCAAACGGCATACGCCAGGAAACAACATGCGCCAGGACAGCATGCACCAGAAAACAGCAAGCGCCAGCAAACAGCATGGCAACAGTATTTTTCCAGCAAACAACATGCGCCAGAAAACAGCATGCGCCAGGACAGCATGTGCCAGAAAACAGTATGTACCAGCAAATAGTATAGCAACAGTATTTTACAAGCAAATAGCATGTGCCAGGAAACAGCATGCGCCAGGACAGCATACGCCAGAAAATAGCATGCGCCAGCAAACAGCATGGCAATAGTGTTTTGCCAGCAAACAATATGCGCCAGGACGGCATGCGCCAGAAAATAGCATGCACCAGCTGATGGAATTGGGGATTCCCAGGAACCTTTCTTTGGTGTGCGTATTGATCGATAGAAAGTTAAACAGATCTAATACGTGTTCTAACCCTTCATAGACGGAAACTAGGGTTCACGAATTATACCTGCGAGGAAAGAAGACAAGTAATTACTGGCAATCTCGAACGGACGACCCCAAGATCTTCTGCACATATTCCTTCCTCGAGTTGGACGTCGTGTGGGCGACGATCTCCTAACCTTTTCTTCTCCTTGGCAGCCCTCTCTTTCTCTCCTTACGTGAATCACGAGTTTAGAGAAAATTTCAGATTTTTGATCGGTAATATGGCAGCCAGAGAATAGAGGATATATATATAGGCTACGGCAGGGACCATGAGAAGAAATTAGGGTTAGGCCTCCTAACGGATCTGGATATTCCGTTTTCAGCCCGAACACACAATCCAGGCCCATTAACAATAGCTCAGTCCACTAATGAGCTATTGTTGCACTACCTCCCTAATCGTAAATTATGTTTGTGGGCTCCTTTTATTATATGCTCGTTTGGCTCCCCATGTTAAGATATCGTATGTCCGTCGATCAAATTAAGTTACTGACAACTATATTGATTCGACATCTTTTATCCTTAAGTAGTACCGCTCAACTTTATT
Organism: Iris pallida; assembly: GCA_029216955.1. Classification (NCBI taxonomy): domain Eukaryota; kingdom Viridiplantae; phylum Streptophyta; class Magnoliopsida; order Asparagales; family Iridaceae; genus Iris; species Iris pallida. The sequence goes on along the minus strand of JANAVB010024997.1, from coordinate 8,377,747 downwards.
TGTCATGTCGGATATAATCCACCTGCAGGGTTTACATGACAATCCTTATGAGCTCCTTAAGGGGACTTCATCAACCCGATGTATCTGGACATGGATTCCATTTATAATCAACAGCCCATCATACATACAATGTTATTATCTAATTTATAGAGGTTGTTGATCTATAATGAATCTAACTCTTTTATGAGTCAAAATAATGCACACTGCATATACATGTCCGTTATTATATCCGGGTTAAGAGCACAAGCATCCATAATAACAGAGGTGTTTGTTCTCTTATGTAGTCAGTACAAAGAGAACAACCTCAAGTGGTCATGTTAAATACACACAAAGTGTACTAGTGTAAACCTATAGTAAAGATAGACTAATACCAGATTACACTACAACCTTTCCAATAGATTGTCCAAGTCCATCTAGGTTATGAACTATTTATATACTCCATAGGGAACTGATAATATGATCTTCTGTGTGACACCACACACCATATTATCTAAAATATAGAATATCAGACATTAGCATTAAACTTGCAACAAATACAATATGCAAACATTTGCCCATATGA